>QANY01004802.1:418688-429602 GCA_003255025.1 Datisca glomerata | reverse complement strand
GGGGGACCATAATCATACTACACATGAGCGAGCCCTAACACCAAATCAAAACTCAGAGAGCCCTAATGCGCGACCCCTCCTTGACCCCAAATTCCACGACTTATGTGTCATTCCCTCGCTCGCTTCCTCAGCTTCTCCCTTCACCTCATCTCTTTCACCCTCCTATTTTAATGCTTCACGGATTTATCTGTCACAGAGCACGAAGTGAATGCTAACCGACTCTGTGATGTATGCGCCGACACAAACGTACGGACTACCTTCGCTGTCATATTCGACTTCAGAAGTATCAACAGCGGGAAAACAATCCACATAATTCTGACGGCGAAGGCGATGGACGGGAAAACATTCCCCAGACCACACGTCTTCAAGGTTTCACAGAGAAAAACAGAAAGAAAGAAAAACTGTGAGAGAGAGAGAGGTCGAACCTTTGAACTAGGGCACATATGCGGGATGATAGAGGGAATGAAATGGGAAAGAGAGGGGGAGTGGAAGTACCATAAAGATCTTTTGTTTGCCAATATGACGGGGAGTCGAGGTCGTTTTACAATAGGACGGGATCTTTATTCACAGTCATTTAATTAAAGAGCAAAATGACGGGGTCAAGAGCCCCCATCATGTTTTTACTTACGATGGGGTATCCAGACCTCATCATTTTATCCTAAGTAAAGAACAAAATGATGGGGTCTTGGACACCCGTCATGTTTTTCATGTCTCTTTTATAATGGAGTATTTAGATCCTTTCATTTATTCTTTAATTTATTACAAAATGACTAGGACATTAAGATTTCGTCGTGACTCTTTTTTAACGCGCGTCGTCAAAAACGCAATCCTAATAGTGATTTATGGATACTGCCTGGACATGATTATAAATGACGCTTTCCCCATAAGACTAGCCTGCTTTAAAGATTTTTTTAATTAAACAAATAAAAAAATGAAATTTTCCAATTAGGGTTTTTTGGGGAAACTCTAATCGAGTAGCTTTTAAATAAGAGTGGAATTATCATCTTAATTTTAAACAAACCCATGTTAAGTAGAAGTCTTGTCAAACAAAACTATAAACTTTCTCTCTCCTTCATGCTAGCCGAAAATTGCAAGGAAGAAGGAGATAAATTTCAGTTTCATATTCGAGTATCCACGCACTCGTTTTGGTTGAGAGTACGAGAAGTAGCGAGGAAAATCACAAGTTTTCACATTGAGGAAGATCGTTCAGTTTCAGGTTAATACATGAATGCAATTTGATTTGGGTTTTACTAGTTGTTCAATGGTTCGAGATTTCACTCAGATCGAGAATCGGGTAGCACATGGATTGAGGTTCAAGATTCATGTGGTTTGAGGTTCAGGATTTTCACGAAGAACATAAGGAACAATTTTGCATTGTTAGAAAATTTTTGAAGTTCACATATCAAATGTATTTTTCCAATTCGTTCCTAAGATTACGCTATGATTCTTTCATGAATTTTCAGGATTGGGATTAGCTCCATTCCGCCATCTCCTTCAAATTGGGATGTAGCTTGTGGACTGAGTAGGTAGATCACTGATCCCATGCTTGATAGTTTCAAGTAGCTATATGTAGCTACTCGATCTACTCAAGTGGATATACCTGATGGGCAAACATTTTTCTCACTTATCTAGATTTGTTTGGTGATTCGATAGTTTAGTGATGTGTGTTTCTAGAGTATGTTCCTTGGATATATGTAAATTGTTTAGTTATATAGATGAAATTTATATTATAGAAAATTGTACATGGCCATCTGTGAAAGATATAAAATGTTAAAATATTAGAAAAATTAACGATATGACTAATCTATACTATATTAAAAGGAACTTAAAGAAGAGAAACTTTTTATTTCTCTTTTTACCCTCTAAGCCCCTTAAAATAACATACAGAATATGTATTTCATCTATTTTCTATTTAATTCCTTTAACTAATTCTATAAATAGTTTGTGAATTAATTATGTTCATAATATTGTGTAACTAGAAACGTGAATGTCCATTAAAATCAATTGCAAGATATTTATATATATAAAGAATATTTATCTTTTAGTTCATAATAATTTATTTGTTAGTAATTTATAATTTATATTATGTAACAATATGTTATTAACAACATAAAAATTCATACAAATAAATTTAGTGAAAGAAATTGATGTATTTTTTAATAATCTATTAATGATATAATTATTTCTTATGAAGGTGACAAATTGATGAAATAAAATTATTTTAACATATTATCTTTATGTGCACTATATTCGAGTATTAAAATTTCTAATATATACAATATGTAAAATATGTATACTTACATTTCTAATGAATCACTACATAATGAATATTATCCATAACATGCAAAGCACGTTATTTTATGAGGGTCTCCAAATTTTTTACCTGTGAGTATGATTGATATATTATTTATAAATTTTAATTCAAAAATTATATTAAAATTAGTACATTATCTTTTATTTTATAAAGAAGAAATAAAACAAATATATTTTTTCTATGCATATAGTTAGTTAAAAATGACAATATTCCTTGTTAATTTCTCTACATTTTTCTTAGACATGACTGTTGGTAGCGACACAACAAAAAATTAGACTTAGCACTTGCAGCGTGCGTACGTTTTTACTAGTATCCATAAATAGTCTCAATAAGTCATACATTGCAAGATGTCCAAATAGTTCTTACTTCATGCAACGAAGAACAGATTGAATCATGAAAGTAGTATCCTTTAAAAATACTCTTTTAATATAGATGAAGAAGAAAAAGGTGAATCTTTAATTTATATATTGTAAAATTCATCAATTTTCTTACAAACTTTCTCTAACATAGATGATTTGAACTCCTTAACTTGCACCGAACTCGTCAACCAATTATTGAGGAAACAATTTATCTACCATTAAAATTGTTACACACATATATACATATATTAAAAAATATAAAATAAATTGTTTCAAAACAAGTCATAAAATAAGTTATAAAGAACTATCGAATCAAATCGAATCAACCGGACAAAGTCAAGTCGCTATCGAATCGAACTAACCGGATTAAGTCAAGTCGGTATCGTCCGTTACTTCAGGCTTAGTGGTTTGGTTCAGGTCAACAAATAAGAATAACCAAAAATTTTGTACAATTCATTTTTCATAAATACCTTAAAACTACCAATGATAATCGATAGGGTCCATTTTATTAGTATTGTGTTATTTAACAATAATAATATTAAAGAAATAATGTAATAATAATCGATCCGATGTTGTCGTTGACACCGACCTGTGGCTGTGAGTTTTTGTTGTAAAGATGAACTTTGGTAAACATTTTCCAATCTTTGAAGACCTGAGGGTCGGGGATTGATCAGCTGCGACCCCCTTTTAGTGTTTATAAAATGTTTTGATTTTGAAAACAGAGAGAGTTGCCTTTCGAAGAGATTGGTCATCGAAATTGTTGACCATGATGCAATGCACCCATTGAGGAGAAATTATTAAGAGTATCGGCAACAATATAGCCAGTACTCGTGATCATTGAATGGAAAAATCAACGGTTTAGATTTGTTTTGATTTAAAAAAATAAAAAATATATAAATTTATTTTTTCGAATTCTATTTCGAACCAATCACATCCGTTCAGATCTAAATCAATGGATCATGATTTTCGTAGTATATTTATGCTATTGCTTATGATCATTTTTTAAATAGATCTATTTTGTTAGAAAATGTAGGTTATGACAATAAATCCAATTTAGTAATTCTAAAACGTTTAATTACTTGAATGTATCAAAAGAATCATTTGATTATTTCCACTAATGATTATAATCAAAATCAATTTTTCGGGTAAAACAAAAATTTGTATTCTCCAATTCTATCGGAAGGTTTTGCCTATGATTAGTATCTTCCTTAGAGGAAGCAAAAACCGTAAAATCTTATAATTTATGATCAATTCATTCAGTATTTCTTTCTTTAGAAGATAAATTCTCACATTTAAATTATGTTTCAGATGTATTAATACCATATGCCCTCCTCCATCTGAAAATTTTGGTCCAAATTCTTCTGCCTCTTCTTTACATTTATTATGGTTCTTTCTTAACTGAGTATTGTAATTGGAATAGTTTTATGATAACATCCCCTAATAATTACTCCCCACTTAGAGATCAGTTGGTTGTTTGTACTGAGAGAACGTGTTAGACAACCTCAGATACCCCAATTGCTATGGTTATTTGCTGTAATTATTGACCTTTACTAGACGAAAATTAACTGCAAGGTTGCTTATGCTATTTTGTTAACTAATCTTTTGTTTTTGTAGATGGACTACTTATTTTAATTTATCTTTAAGTTAAGTGAATGATTACTGAGTCTAATTAACCCTAGTCCTAGAAATAATTATTGAAGGTAGGTTGTTAACCTAATCCCACTTAATATTGGTTGTTTAACCTAAAGCGATAATACTTGTACTCGGTTAGCCACACCTTATGATTACTAATTGATTTTGCTTTAATTAATTGTGAACTTACTCAAACACTAGAGTTAACAGCTTCGATTGATTAATTACCTTTACCATGCTATGCTTTAATTAAGAGGTGAGTTCGTCTTAACAGTTTCTGCAACTTTTCAGGTGAGTTACCTCACAGTTCCTCTTCACACTACTAGAAAACGAACCTTTAACGGCGGTAAGAAAAAACATAGACAATATTTTTTATTTTATGCGTTGTAAATGATTGTGGAAGAAAAATTTACATTTTATGTATATATATCAGGGTAGTATATATTGTAAACGTCGTAAGAAGGTAGAATTTGTAAAATAACGACGGTAGAAAATTGTACCCTCGTCATTGCACACTTAAAACAAAATGACATACACCCTTTGACAATTGCAGCTTTGCCCTATATAAAACTCTCCCTTCCTCCTTCACGATGTTTACCTCCATGGTATATATTGTAAGAAGGCTGAATTTGTAAAATAACGACGGTAGAAAAGTCTACCGTTGTAATTGCTCACTTAAAACAAAATGACATGCACTTTTTGACAATTGCAGCTTTGCCCCAAACAAAACTTTCCCTTCCTCGTTCCCGACGTTTTCCCTCCACTCGTGATTTCAACTTCGATTTTCACCTGCATTGATTTTTGGATCGGATTTTCAGCATTGATTTTTATCATTTAGGAATCAATTTTCATTGTTGTTAGAAATAGGGCAATGGAGTGAGATGGATAGAGAAGGGGAAGAAATAGGTTTTCGCAAAGAGAGAGAGAGAGAGAGGAGAGAGAGAGGGAGAGAGAGAGAGAGAGAGGAGAGAGAGGGAGGGAGGGAGGGAGGGAGGTAGACAATGATGATGACACCAACGGCGGAAGAAAGGTGTTAGAGATGACAAAAATCCTTCTTCGGCGATATGCTTCGTTGGAGCCTATGGATTTTTCTTCTGTGAGTTAGGGAGAGGGAGCGAAAGAGGTTGGGGTTGAGAAAGAGTGGGAGACAACGACGGCAACACATGGAGGGTGCCATGATGACAGCATATGGTTTTCTTCTTCGACGATATAATTCGATGGAATATGTGGATTTTCCTTCTGTGCAGGTTGGGGCTTCAAATTGGTATACTGACAGAACATGTATTTGTTCTGGTTCACTCAGGTGTCACTGTTGGTCGATCTAGTAGCCCCATTGGATATTGGTCGTGTTGGTGCCGTCTTCAATCTTGAATTTCCTTGACTCTCTGCTTCTGTGATTCCCGCGTAGCTAGCAGCAGAGGTTGTGCTGTCTAATGGTGTCTCAACGCCGTTCATGGCACCAATGTAAGGTGTTACTAACTTTTATTTGACAGGGTTACTCTATTAATACCTTATGTCGAAAGTATGCTCTTTTTGTTGAATGGCTCACTTCAACTTATTAACTATAGAGCTGTTTAAATTTTATCCTTCATCTCTTCAATTTTTCATTGTAACTTTGATGTTAACAGGACATTGTTAATTAATGTTATTTATGATGGTGAAGATACTAAGGCCATTTCATATTTTTAGTAAGCTACTTATCACTTTGAAATACTTTCTAGTATTTTGTTCTATGATTTTCTCCTGGATAAAGTAGACGTCAACTTCGATATGTTTGGTCATCTCATGCATGACAGAATCTGAAGCTAATATGATTATTGACTTATTATCGTAATATAGAGTCGATGACAAAGTGATAGGAAAACCAAGTTCTCCAAGAATCGAGCGGCGCCAAAGAACCTCACATGCTTCCTGAGCTATGGTCATGTACTCAGCCTCTACAGAAGATCGAGAAACCATAAACTGCTTCTTACTTTTTCAAGAGATCAGATGATTCTAAAAAAAGAACAAAAACCAGATGTAGATCTTCTATCTGTCTAAGACCCAACATAGTCAGCATCAGTAAAACAAAATATATCAAACGTGTTCTTGGAGTCATAGAAAAGACCAAGACAGGGACATGATTTCAAACACCTTAAGATATGAAAAAATAGTGTCCAAATGGGAAGTACGGGAAGCATGCATAAACGGGCTCACAAGACTTACATCAAATGCTAGGTTAGGATGAGTGTTTGTCAGATAAATAAGTCTCCCTACTAACCTCAGACACATATTCGAATCTGTCAACGGTTCTCCAGCTTCAGCAGAAAGTTTATGTTCAGATCTATAAGAGTGGATACAGGTCTACATCTTGTCATTCGAGTGTCACTGAGAAGATCAAGAACATACTTCCATTGAGAGAGAGAGAAATACCACTCCTAGAACAAGTTATCTCAATCCCCAAAAAATATTTCAAACCCCCAAATCCTTGATGTCAAATGTTGAACTAAGATCTTTCGTGGCCTCAGCAATGCCTAAAGTGTTATAAGTTGTTAAGACAATGTTGTCTACATAAATGGATAGAATAAGACATTGTCCCGTTAAATTCCGTTTGATAAAGCACGTCTGATCAGAATGACATCTAAAAAACCCCAACTGAAGGACAACCTCACTTAATCGAGCAAACCAAACTCTTAAATACTGTTTCAACCCATACAACGATTTTCTCAAATGACAAACTTTCCTGAAATACTCCCCTTAGCCCGAAACCCTGGTGGACGATCCATATAAATCACCTCATCCAAATCGCCACTCAGAAAAGTATTCTTGACATACATATGATGTAAGGGCCAAAAGTGAGAAGCAACAAGAGAGATTATGAGTCGAAGAGTAGTAAGTTTAGCAACCGAGGCAAATGTGGCATTAAAATCTTTGCCTAGAATATGAGTAAAGCCTTAGGCTACCAGATGAGTTTTGTATCGATTAACCATACCATCTGCATTTTATTTTAAATTGAACACCCAACGACAACCTATTGTCTTCTCTCCCTTAGGGAAAATAACCAAGTCCCAAGTTTGATTATTCTATAAGGTTGTCATCTCATCCTGCATAGAATTCACCCATCGGGGGTCTAATTTTACCTCCCCCGCAGATCTAGGAATCACTATAGAATCAATCTGACTAATAAACCCCTGAAAAGAACTAGACAAAGCATTATATGAAATTTGTTTTTCAATATGGTGATTGGCAGAGTAAGATAAGGTAAGACGGATTGGGGGATGATGATCCCTTAAAGGATACAGTTGAGGGGGAGGAGAGAAGGATGGCTCAGTACCTTCATTCAATAAAGAATCCTGCACAGAAAGATGAGAATGATGACTATACACATGAGTAGGATAACCTACAACATGAGGTAAGGTAGAGGAAGAGACAACATGAGAATCCATTAAAGTAGGGTTAGTCATAGGAACATCCATAGAGGTAGGAATAGGACAAGGACAATCCTCAACAAGCGAAATATGAGACCTACGAATGCCATATGTGCTAAAGAAGGGGGTATCCTCTCAGATGGTCACATCCAAGGAGTTGAGAAAATGCTGATTGGAAGGATCATAACACCGATACCCCTTTGACTTGGAAGAGTGACCCACAAAGGCACACCTAATTGACTTATCATCCAAACTTTGTTCGAGGGATCAAAAACTCTAGGAAGAATGGAAAAAAGGCTTTTCAAGATGAAGAACACCTAAAGGAGTATTTCCCCCCAATATTCTAATAGACACCCTATTAATCAATACGTGGCCGTCAAAACAGCCATGTCCTAAAAAGATTGAGTTACAGTTATACGCTTTAGAAGACATCGAGCAACACCCATAAGATGGCGATTCTTGTACTCATCCACCCCAGTTCGTTCATGGGTATACAAGCAAGTAAACTGCTGGAGAATACCAAGGTTCGGTGAATGATTAACAAGATCACTAATAATGTACTCCCCCCAATTATCAGACCGAATATCACGCACTACAATATTATACTGAGATTTTATCATGCCAAGAAATTGTTTAAGCACACTCGAGACCTTAGAATTTTTCTTAAGTAAATAAACCCAAGTACACATAGAGAATTCATCGTTAAAAGTATATAATGATGTTTAGATATAGAAACAATAGGGGAGTACCCCCACACATAAGAATGAATCAAATCAAACATAGCAGGTGACCGATGCATGCGGGACATATAAGGTTTTCGACAATGTTTTGAGAGTCGCAAATCTGACATTTAAAATGAAAATGTTTACAAGTATCAACTAAAGTGGAAAATAACATATATATGTACTGAAAGTTGACATGTCCCAAACGGGCATGCCAAAAGTGTGTCTTTAGCAGAAAAAGAAACAGGAAAATAAAAAATAGTATAAGAAGCAGCCTGTAGCATTGAATCTGGTGGCTGGAGAGGTGATGGGTCCCCGAAGTAGTATAGGTCATCTTGCTTATATTTCTGGCAAAAATCCTCCCTAAACTTAGGTCATATAGGAGACAACTATCAACTAAGAAAATGACAGTACAATTAAGGGGATTTAGCAAGATGGCCAATCGATAATAGGTTTAATGTAAATTTTGAAACATGAAACACTGAGGAAAGGTAAGATCAGGCGATAGTTGTACACTCCGCATACCACTCATACTAATCATAGAATCGTCTTTCAGACGCATAGAGCTATGAATAAGATCCAAAGGCAAGGAGAATAGAGACAAATCACCCTCATATGATCATTAGCACCGGAATCCAAAACCCATTTAGGTGTCTCAGAGAGGACATGAAAAGCTTTGGGAGTACCTGAGGCCAAAGAGGCAGGAGAGATAACAAAGTTGTGTGCATTCAACAAGACGCTAGTAACTCTCCCATCGGACACGGGATAATCTAGATCTGGCTTAGTAGAAGTAACAAAACCTGAAGATTCCAAGAAAGTAATGTAAAGTGTCAAAAATCCGATGGAGAGATGAAGAAAGATTGTTCACAATCCTCTAAATCATGAAAAAGTCACCCAAAATGTGACCAAACTGTGGTTTACAACCACAAGAATCCGAAAAGCATAAAAATCCTAGTTGAGCAGCAAACTTGCTAGGTGATGGATGATGGCGAAGGTCGACGATATTGACAATCAAGACAGTATTAGCGGTGGGTGACTATTTAGGGGTTAGGTTGGGGTTATATTGGCTCTGATACTAAATCATAAAAATAGGATAAATAATGTAGAGTTAACACAAGTCTAGATACAATGGGGTATTTATACCCAAAGAAGAAAAAAAAGTAAAAAGAGCAATCACGAAATTATCCCTAAACTTAAACAAATGAACAAACAAAACATCCTTATATTCAACACTTTCAATGCTCTATTTACCGTATCTACAGGACACAAGTGCACGACACTAAGCACAATGGTTTTTGTTAGATGCATAAGTGCATGGTGTTCTGTTTGACCCCTTTGCTTCATGTTTTTTACCAGTAGAGTTTTACGAGTCTGCTACAAGCTTTTGATGATTAACATGTTGATTTAACTAGTGAATTTGAGGTTTTCTTTGTTGGTAGCTCTAAGATTTATTTGGAAGACATTGAGTGGCCAATGCTGGTCATGATATTGGCGTGGAACTTTGGCTTGATATAATAGATTCATTTCTAAACAGTTTCTTTGATTTTTTGCCTAGGGCTGTTTAGCTGCCTTTACAAGGAAATGATGCATTCTCTGATGATAACAAAAATATTGAGTTGACTACAACACTATATAATAACATGAAATCATTACTCAGTCGATAGATGTAACTTGCTGATCAATTTCACTCAGTCGATAGATTTATATTGCTATTTCTTTATCGCGTAAAAGAATGTCGTTGTGAGATTTTCATCATTAATGGTAAACCATAGAGTAGGAATGCTGAAGGTTTAGTCTTCCATCACCTTCAAAATGACATATTTGTATTACTTAGAGATATGGTCATTGACTTCTTACACTTTAGAGATATGGTCAATAATTTCTCACTTATCTAAAGGAACTTCAGCACACTAAATTTTAGCATTTACAAAATCCATGTCTTTGTTATCTACAAGGGGTGAAAAGTTTCACATTTTTATGGGAATTGAATGGTGTAGATACCGTATTTTATCAGGCCTAATACATGAAATATGCATGTTTTATAGTTTGGCTCTTTTAATAACCCAAGACTATATGTATAATTTGAAGACTAATCCAATACTAAAATAAGAAAAGTGGTCCAAAGACTAAAAAGTAAAAATTGAAAAAAGAGGACTAAAAAATAAAAATTAAAAAAAAGACTAAAAGTAAAAAAAGGCAAACCCTAATTTTGCCTATAAATAGAAATGAAGTCTTCACTTAAGAGGAGGTCTTTTGGGGAGTAAAAAAAGGGGGGGAAGTCATTTTTTAGAGTGAGAAAGAGATGGGTTGGAAAGAGAGGTGATTTTAGAGAGAGGAAGAAGTTCTGTACTTCTATTATCTTCATCTTCTTCTATTTTTTCTTCTCAAGGTAGCTTAATTGTTTGGTACATTTGTTCATAATATATTTTGTTCATCTCTCTTCTTCATATGAATGTAGTTGATATCTTTTGTATTTTTTT
>QANY01004802.1:324094-418238 GCA_003255025.1 Datisca glomerata | reverse complement strand
GCTGCAACAGAGGAAAGTTCCTCTGTTGCACCATGTTTTTGTTTTTTTTTGTTTTTTTGTTTTTTTGTTTTTTTACATAATTTAGTTTTTTACTTTATTCTTGCATTTTTATAATCTCAACATTTTATGTTTTCTATAATTTGACATCCTATAACTTATCTCTATTCTTTTACTTCCATTTTGTTGTAATTATTAACATTAATTTTCTTTACATGTTTATTTATTTAGCATTTGTGCATCGTCATGCTTATAATGTGATTCTTGCATTATTCCCTTATTATTATAATTAATGTTAATGTATGCGCGGATTATAATTTTAATAATTAGATTTAGATTTTGTTATTTATATTATTTAATTTTCACTAAAAAATGTCAACGATGGACTTTGAGATTTTTGAGATACCAAACTTCTCGAACTACTGAGGTGAGGAGCTATTTTTGGGATACCGAGAATAATTATAATAATGCTTTGATTTAAAAGGATATGAGAATACAAAAAAAAGTAATTTTTTTAATGGTCTTTGAACCATCCATTAAAAGTAATTTATTTTGTTCATTTCTATGATACAAAATTCCTCAAATGGGACATTCAAAAATAAATCTCTTTAACATTTGTCTTAAAATAAAAAAATGGATAGCATTTGATTAAATTTGGTAACCATTTTATAATGGGTGTTGTGGGGTGCTAATACCTTCCCCACACACAAACGACTCCCGAACCAACTTTGAGTTTTCGTAGACCAAAAAAATTTTCATCTTAAAATTGGGTGACCAATCACACCCTAAAATGATTGGTGGCGACTCCAAAATTTTTTTTCCTTAAAAAAATGAATTTTTTAATCGTCACTCCGCATCGCACACACGTTGCGACAAATGGTGATTGACCCTACAGGTAAGATACATGGAATTCTATTCGAATGAATTCTCATATACGAAAATTACATTATACTAACATTGAAGATAAAGTATAATCGTGAATTATAGTTTCTTATGAGTTCATTTTTCTGAGTTTTGTTGTTATTGCAAACTTTGGAAGTGAATATTTGAAGGTTTAATGTTTGATATCTTTTTTACTCATTTGATATTCTTAAAAGAAATGTAATTAATTTTTATTGTAGGCTACCTGGACAAGCTCTCTGCAACTAAAGATAAGGAGAAACAGGTCCGCATTGTCTTAAGCCCCTATTATGTTTAATATTAACCTTTAGATCCCCATTACTAATATTTGGATTTCGAGGCTCCCTTTCTATCAAAATATCAAATAAACAAAAAATCCGTCAGCTACCCACCGTCCAGTCCAGGAAAAATGAAGAGAAATTACGGAATAATATTGTCATTTTGAGGTTATGATAAAAATGAGTGGCAAAATAAGCCAGAAGTGATCGTTATAAGCGATCCATCCTTTACTAATTTTGTTAATTAAGGAGAATAAAAAAAATAAAAAGAAAGTTCGATTGACAAAAAAACGGTGAGAATTTACAAGATATAAACTATTTGATTCTAACGTATTAATTTTAAATATTAAAAAAAATTATAATTCTATAGTTGACAGAAGTAATACAAGTCGTGATCCAATTAATAAAAGAAGAAGCAACGCCCATTTTAAACAATAAAGCTCTAAGAATGCCTCAATCCACTCTATCATAGGATTAGCCATGTCGGCTTTAACCACAACAATACGTTTCTTGCCTTTTTTTCCTTTTTTTTAATGTGATAGAAAATTTCTTGGGCAATAAAGTATTATGATGATTTTTTTACCATTAATAAAAGCACCTTTAGTATCAGAAATTATATTATCTAAAATAGTTTTAAACCTATTAGCAATAACTTTAGAGATAATTTTATAAGAAAAGTTGCAAAGGGCAATAGGCTTAAAATGACTAGGCATTTCAGGTTGCTTGACCTTAGGAATTAAAGTCATATTGGTCTCATTAACAAGCTCTAAGAAGGTAGCAGTTATCTAAAACATTTGATACAGAAGGCTAGGAATACCATGGCCAGGTGCTTTATCAGCATCAAACTCAAAAACAGCCCTTTTAACTTATCTAAAGAGACTTTAGAGGTTAAAAGAATATTATCTTCGTGAGAAACATTATCAATATGACTAAGAAACCCAATCCACCTCAGAAGTAGGTTCAGAACAAAAATGATTAGAGAAGAAAGAATGAATGATATTAATAACACTCTGTTCATCATCATGCCAGATTCCATTGTTATCCTCAAGCCTAGAAATATTGTTAAGCAATCTCCTTTTAAGCACAAACTTATGGAAAAAACGGATATCTTTATCACCAGCTTTAAGTCAATTAAATTTAGTTCTTTGGCTCCAATAAAGTTCCTCTTACTTCCAAATTTTATTAATTTGACAGGATATAGAAACTTTTTTAAATTTGTCCGCTTCAATCTCCTCATCAAGAAGGGACAAATCTTCTTTTAAACGATTTAGATTAGAACCAGGGTTACCTCTAAGCTTTTTGTTCCAATCCTTAATACCCTTTTTACAACCTTTAAGCTTAGATAAAAAAAATTAATCATACCTCTACCAGAATCATGAAAATTCCATCTTTTAGATAAAACAGAATCAAAATCATCATCCAATAACCATTTGGATTCAAACTTAAACCTTCTAGGATGATTAGTAGGGTTCTTATCAAGATTAACAATAAGCATACTATGATCAAGAAAACTATCATTAATAAGAACTTTGTCAAGATTCCCTTGGATGAAATTCTCACACTGGCAACAATCTCCAAGTGAAAAAGTTGCATTTGGCATGAACATCAATAAATCCACAAGAATTAATAAAAAATTTAAACTTTCTAGCTCTAAAAAAATCAAAGCCATTTCCACCACATTTCTCCTCATCACTAGACATATCATTAAAAACACCCACCAATAACCAAGGATAAGTACTACCCAAAGTAGGCCTAGCTAGGTCATCATATTGTCCCCATCTATTATCAATATCCCTCATACCGTAGAAAAAAGTGATTCTACCCCAATTATTTACATTAAGATCCACTGAATTTTGAGAATTGGAAATACTCAAAACATATATTCCAACAAAGTATATCCTCCCAGAAAGACCAGTAGGTTCAATCACTAAGAAATGATCAAACCTCCATCTTTTAATAAAAAACTCAGCCTTCTAATGAAAGATATAGATAAAAGATATATGGCTTATAATGAAATAAAGCATCCTTAATAGCAAGAATAGTCAGGTTGTTACCTAACCCCTGATAATTTCAAACAATGTCGCTCATAACTCTACAGAAGGCTGAAACCAGCGAAAGAACCAAACCTAAAATTTGCATAATTGCAATCCTGATCCAGACCTGATTCTGAAAATTACCGAGAATACTGTTGCAGATTTGATGATATACAATTAATTCTGCTATAGATTCCTGTTTCTAGAAAACATATGTTGCTGCAATATAATGTATTTGATTCCGATTCTGAGAATCTGTAATTGTCGTAATTGAAAACCCGTTTCATATCTGATTTTGAAAAAATACTGAGAATATTGATTCCGAATCTGACACTACTACAATTTTGGCTTTAGATGACAGCCACATCTTTGATACAATGACAGCTCTTTAAAATTTGTCAAAAAAATAGTGTAGGGTGGGGAATTCAAGTAAGATGATAGCTTAAAGATTAGCTGTCATAAATGTATTATCTACTATGATAGCTAATTTTTGGGCTATCAATATAACTTCTTATTATGACAGTGAAAAAAATATATGTCATTGTTTTATAATGTAAAAAATATTATTATTTACCTCAAAGTTCATCTTATTTATGAAAATGCCACACTATTTAATCAATCTAAACCTAATTTTACTTTTACTTTGTCATTTTTATCTTCACGATGACTGTCTCTAGTTACTCTCTCTCTCCCTCTCTCATTCTCAATCGAAACTAGAATTTCTCACAAATACCCCAGCAGCTTCAATTCAGACACGAATTTAGTGTACCTGAGAATCCCTCTTTCTCCTTCTTATGTCCTTCACGTTCTTCACAAGTGCAGACCCTCAACCTCGAATCCTAGATAGTCTTTTTCCCTTTCTTCATTTCTTCAAAATACCTCAAGCTCGACACCTACACTTCGATGACGATAAGTTCATACCTCCTCCCCATCTTCATTCTGTCCAGATCCAATCGAGAGAAGCTCCATGCCTTCACTTCAATGGTGATAGTTTCAGAGCTCCTCTTTCAACGCATGCCTTCGTTCTGTCCAGATCTAGAATAGCTCACTCCTTCATTCTATCCTAGCTGCATGCAATAGATCTTAGAGGAGAGTGACGCCTAAACGTAAATCACAGCATCTTGTCGCCCCATCACCTTGATAGAATTCTAGATTGTGTAATAGTTATTTAGTTCTGATTTAGTTAGTACGTTTAGAACTTTGTAATAGTGATTTAGTTATGATTATTGTTGGTTTAGATCTGATTTAATTTCTCATTGCTGAGTCTTGTGGATGTATACTCTTTTGTTGTAATGTTTATCTTAATAGCCTTGAATAGCAGGACTTCTGAAGCTGGTTTTGGATGGTCTTTTGATGTTGGTTTTTATATTGTTATGTATTATTCATACTTTAATATGTTGCTATATATTACTAGTCATGACAGAGTGCAATGGAATATGTATACGGCTCAACCTTTATTTATAAAAATACTGATGTTGCAAAAGAGGTATGTTGTTTCTTTTCTAAGTTAGAGAAATATTTAGTTCAATTCTTTGTGGTGATTTTCAATTTAAGATTGGATGTTCTGAAGTTTGTTACCATTCTGTGTTTACATATGTAGCTGCATTCTGATACATACAAGATTAGTCTTGATGGTCTAAGTTAGGATTTAGGTTTCTTTAAGTACATTTTAAAGATGGAATACATGTGGATACTTGATGGGTTTAGGACTTGACATTTCAATCTATCTTTATGGCCTCAACATGCATATATTCCATTACTTATTATCTACATGTTCCACATTAAAGTATTATAGATTAGTTTATAGTTTTAACTTCAAAAAAATTGGAAGAATTTAGGTATAAATTGGAGAACTTTAACTAGTGCTCTCTCGGGTCTGTTGGTTGGCAGCCTTGAACTCAGCTATCAGTTTCCGTGAACAATTAAATGTAAGATCCATTTTAACTTGGCTGACATAAATTATGTTGTATCATGACCCTTTTGGAAGTCAGTATAACATGTAAGCATTAGGGATGCCATTTTTAGGTGATAATATGTTGGCCTTATGGTTTATCTCATGCTTTCTAGAGATTTCATGAAGTAAATAATTTGGGTCGCGGCAAAACCCAAAACGTAACATAGTGAGTATGTGATGCTTCTTCTTGATCCCTATAAATCAAATGATATTATATGATATATTTCCCTTCCGTCCCAGATATGATTTATTGATATATCTTATTTCTTTTGCATTTTATAGGTTGCTTTTAATAAGGATGTTCGCATTCCAAGTGTCACCCTTGAATGTGATATCTTTCAGCCAAGTGGTCTTCTAACTGGTGGAAGTCACAAGTAGACATCATTACTTTTATTTCTTCTAAGTTTAATTTATATGATATATTGTTACTGCGAACATATAAGTCGATGGCTCCTAAAGATTAACTTACTTTATATATGTTCTCCACTGTCCAAGCGATATTGGCTGTTGTTTACCTTGAAAAAGCTAGCGCACTCCACTGAGTGGATAGATCTAATATCATTAATGTGTTATAAGTTGAGCTTGAATGCTATCGTAGTAGTATGAACCTTCTAGTTGTAACTACTTAGCTTTATATGACAATCTGGCTTCACAGGGGTGGCAGTGATCTGTTAAGGCAACTTCATGATCTCGCTGGGGCTGAAGAAAAACTAACCATACATTAGAAGAGATTGTCTAAAATCAAAGCAAAGGTATACCTTGATTTTATTATCTATGATGAATTAGAAGGAAAGACGTATAATTATTTTGGTAGTGGTACATTTTAGAAACAACTATAGCTAGAATGTGTTGAGGTATATATTTTACATGTTTGTGATTGTCTTTATTTATAACAATGAGTGTAAGGGCCTTTATCAAGAATCTTATATGATTGTAATTTCCAACTAAAAAATAGAGCACTTTAAATGTTGATGGTGAGTAAATAAAATACTAGCATACGAAATGCTTCTTCATTTGCCACAACAAATTTGTCCAAATCTAATTGTAGCCGAATACTCTCGCCTTGAATCTTTTAATAAGAATAAATTTATTTCTTTTGTTGCTAGTTCATGCCTCTTCAGAAAAAGTATATGGACTTGAAGAAATAATTAGAGCTTAAATTGTATGATCTTTCACTATTTCAGGAAAGAGTTGAGCAAAATGAGCATCATAAGGTTAGTTTTTCTCTCTCTCTCTCTCTTATAACCGTCAACCCTGTATCTAAATCATTATCGTCTTTTGGTATAAACTTTGAATGTTTATATTCCATTACTTTACTTTACTTTCCCTTTGGTACTATCTAGCTTGGTGAATTAGTAAAGAAGATTGAGCACGACTTTGAAGAAGCAAAATCTGCTGTAAAAGAAAAGGCATGTGTTTGGAAAGTGCTTCTAAATATTTGGCATTTCTAATTAACTATGGAAGGTGTTTGGATGAACCCTTTAGGAATGTATATCAGTGAAATAAAAAAAAAGGAGTCCAATTGTTACAAAAGCTGGTCTCAAGAGTCGGGTCTAGAGCAATGAGCCACTCTTTAAAGAAATTTCACTACTTATGCTGGTGCTTAGGCCATCATAAGATAAATACCCTTGACTTGGTTAAAAAATGGCATAAGAACATGGCTTTATCTCCCTCTTTATGCATAATGTATGTGAAGAGCAGTGAAAATATGTATCATCTTTCATCCATCATCCTTTTGTTTCTTCTTTATGGAATTGGTTGAGGTCGAAGATTCATTTGAGTTGGATTTTCTTTTGAAGCTTCCCAAAAAGCTCACAATATTATGGTGCGCTGGCGTAACTGCTATTTTGTGGTGTCTTTGGTCTAAGCAGAATATGAGGAATTTTTAGGATTCTATCGAGGATTTGGAGTTTTTATGGGATATGATTCATTTTTTGACTAATAGGATACCAAAGAGTTCAAGATTTTACCTGTATTTTCAATTAATTCTGATTGGTTGACTGCTTGTAAAGATTAAAGTTCATTTTTAGACCTTTTAGTGTTCGGTTAGAATACTTTTTCCTCCTATTTTTTTATTTATTTATCTTTAATGGAAGCTTCAGTTTCTTATAAAAAATGAGTTCTTCTCTAATATATGTTTTTGTTCTTATTTATGTTTATGACCTTTTACACTCTATAGTCATGCTTGAGCAAGCATCTTATCGTGCCTATAGAAATGCTATTTTTATTTCAAGGGAATAACATGGAGCCATATCAAAAACCATGTCTATTTCTATATTGGACACTGAGTTTTTAGGACTTTGGGCAGTAGTAGTTTGCATAAGTTTCTCTTAGCAACTTTTTTATCGAAAGAAAAAGTTTCTCTTAGCAACTATTAAGCAAATATGTTGAAGAAGATTATCGTAATATCTTTTTTAATGTAGGTGGTATGCTTCTCTTGAGATCTATGATACTGCTTTTAAACATATGTTGGAAGTTCTTGCATGTAGTCATCAGTCAAAGGCTACATAGGAATTATTCCTAACGGACTTTCTCCAAGTTGTTCAGATACCATGGTTTTTATGTTTCCCTCGTATAATGTTTCTAGAGCTTATATTCAATATACTGCATTCCGGTATAATTCATAAAAGTTTATTTAACATCATCTGTAAGCACACTATCTCTTTGTGTATGATTTTGAATTTCCTTAGAATGTTATTACATTCTTTGTGATTTGGTTATCTGGTGGAGGAATTTGTTTTTGAAAATATGTCACACAGTTCTTGCCTAAATCTCTCTCTAGCCATCTATATATGTTATTTTCTTGGTGTTTTCGTTACCCTTCATAGTTCATCCATATCTTTTGATCTGGAGTCCTCTTTCCATCCATATATTTAATAATCATAATTTTTTTTCTGTTAGGTGATGTAGCTTGAAAACAGGAAAAACATATGAGGTGTTAAAACTCCAGTTGCCTAAAATCAACTTCTCCTCGCTTAAGGTTGTTTTTGAAGACCATAGAAATTTTGCTTCACCTACAGTTGTAAGTGCCATAGCTGATTGCAAAACTTCCCCTTGTGCCTATCCAACATCTTTAGAATTCAGCATGCTGGTGATTTGAAGTTTATTATCATGTACTTTGCAGTTACGGATGATTTAGTTTCTTGAATCTTGTAAACAAAATGCATGCCACACTATTTTCCTGTGTTTTTCATATGTATATTGATATCGTAATATGTGGTAATAAGTTGCATACAGCAAACTGTAGTTCGTCAATTTTTAGTTGTGTTTGTGTTCATTGAAAACCATACAAGTTTTATGTTTTTTTTTGTGTTATTATCATTTTCAACAACTATCGTGTTATAAAGACATTAGTAGGCCTTAGTTAGCCGCAAGGCAATGAGATAAGTTTACATAAAAATGAAATAAGTTTGTTATAGATGTTGAACTTTTATAAAAAAAGCTTATTATAGATATTGATTAAAAGTTATTTTGACATTCATGTATATAAAAAATCTGTTGTGAGAAGGTAAAATGAAAAAAAACTATCATGGAAAGACATTTTTTCCCTTTCCATGACAGTTTTTTATAAATTGGACATTAGATGACGGGGATTCTCTGTCATCTAAATGGTTTTGGTGGCACCTATGATGACACGGATTCTCTATCATCTGATAGCTTTTGGTGGCATCTATGATGACGGAGATTCCCCGTCATCTAATAGCTTTTGGCGGAACATATGATGATGGGTATTCTCCATCATCTAATTAGTTTTTGTGGCACCCTATTATGACTATTTTTTATTGAAAAAGAGTAAAGATGACAGTGCGACGGATGACAGGTGGTCAACCGTCATTATAGGATTATAAAGACGGGTTTTAACGATTATTTAAGGCCAAAACTGTAGTAGTGTGAGAATCTGTAGCTTATGATACTTCAAATTTATGTCTAAAACAATTGATGTTGCTACAAATTAATGAAACTGAAATTCTACGTATGATACTATAGACTAACTGAACCAGATTCGAAAGGATAAAGGACTAAAACGAAAGCATAGAATAACAAAAGTTCAAGAAGAACGTTCATAAAAACAAGGAGAAAGAGATTACAGAGCGAGAAACAAAGCTACGACAAACGAGAAGGAACGTAAAAAAGAGATTGAACAAGATAAAAAATAGAAAAACGAACTAGAGAATGAAGGAAGGGAACGACTAGTTCAATTCTAGAAGAAAGAGAACTAGAGAACGAAGCAAAGGAGCGGTTAGTTCAATTCCATAAGAAAAAAAGCTAGAGAACAGAAAGCAATCAATGCTTTTACGTGGCTCGGGCTTGCAAACAACCCATGAAATTAGAGAGCGCTAAAACAAAGCAGGGAAAATCAAGAATAAATCTTGAAGGCTCATCAAATTTTTAATATTGAAAAAGTAATGAGTATATGATCAAATAAAATACATGACATAACAAGTAGTCGTTTGCCTAGTCTATGAGTACTGTACTGGATAAAATAATATTGTCCTGTGTTTGGTGCTGTATTAGAAAAAAAATTGTTAACATTTGGCACATCATAGTACTGGATTATTATAAAATTGTTTATCATAATTTGATTTACACAAGTCTGTTTAGAACTTATTAACATGTTATTTAACATTTTTAACTACAAAATAAACATTCATTCAACCAATCAATAATAATAATTAAAATACTTCAAAAAAGATTTTTAAACGTCATCATCATTTTTCATAATTTATAATAATATTCATATAAAAAAATCACCAAGGCATCTCAAAATAAGTTTTCATATTCACGACATAATGTCAATCCACTAAGGCATCACAAAAGAATCATCACATATAACATATATACTCCTAATGCCTATTCACCAAGGCATCACAAAAAATCATCACATCAAAATAAGTATTCACAAAATATCACCATTTAACAAAATATCATAGATCCACAAAACAAGTACGAAAGGAAGCTTAAATTCATCTCTGACGGAGTAGTTTTGCGACAAGTGCTCGCTTGCGCTCATCCTTCAAAGATCTAAAAGCCAACACATTTTCAGATTTTGCTAGAATAAGAGTAAAAGCATCAATCTCATCATCAACAGAAACTCTGAAACTTTGTAACTCATCAATAATGTCAGTGTAATTTTTATCTTCACCCACGATTCTACTACATTTTCTCAAAAACATTAGCAATCTGATTCAAGCTAGTATGAAAGCTATTCCCCACTCTTGTTCTCTTTTTACCAATTAGGACTGATGCTTGTTACTTTGTTGAGAACTTGAATTTTGTGGTACTGAATGAGGAGAAGTAGGCAAATCTTTACCTATGTCATGTATATTAACCTCCTCATACTCTCGGTCCATGTTCTCAACCATATCATTAGGCGTTTCAGCATCAAGTCCTGTTACACGATCCTTACCAAATATACGAGCAAGCCTTTCATAGTATGGAAAAGGATTGTCTCTCCATCCTTCTACAACCTTGTTATGCTACAAGAATAAACTAATGTAAGTTAACATTATAACAACATATTCCTGACGTGAAACCAAATAAACATTAGTTTCAACCTGCATATAATCTTGCCATACTTTATTACTCTCCACTTCCACACACTTTCTAACATCATTCTAACCAAAATCGCTCTTGTCCAACATGTCAATAACAATTTCATACATATTTTTTTCCATTTTCTTAACTTGGACTCAATGTGTGGATTAGCCTTTAGCCCAGAGTCATGATACTTTTCATTCAAGCTTTTCTCCATAAGCGTTAGAGTACCAGATTTAAAAGAACCAGTATCACAACAATGGCCTACTGCAACTACTTCATCAAGTATGTCCAATAACACCTCTTCCTCCATTTTGGTCCAAGAACGCCTATGGATAGAAAGATGGACTTCTTAAGATTGCCCATCAATCGTACCCGTAGGGACTTGAAGCCCATTAGGTCTACTAAGCGCATCTCGAAGTACGATGTATCGCTATCTTCTATTATACTATCCAAATAATGTAGTCGTGTTTCACGATTAGTAAAAGTACGATCAACTAACAAATAAGTTTCATAATGCTTCTCTGCCATATCAACTATCATCTATAGTACCATCATGAATATACTCATCATTTCCAAATGCCACATCTCCAATACAAGATACATCAAAAGCTTCCTCTTATCCATCTCTATTCAAAACAAAAATATTTTAGCTAAATAATTCATATCAATTATCACAAAGCCTATCAATGTTATTGAGCAAGTCATCAAGAGACCAGTTGTCCATATTCAAAAGAGTGCCTATTTTAAAGAATTTGGACTTCTCCTACAAAAGGAGTTGTGACTGAAAATGGATGCTTGAATCTCATGATATATATTTCACTAAATTTGAAAGAAATACTATCTAACAATATAAATGCTAATCAATAAAGGAACTAGGATCATAATCTGTATAGAGGTACCACTTCTGATTAATTGCTAAAAATGACCATTTACTATAATCTGAATTGATAATTGTTCAATCAGTAGAGAATAAAATAGGAGAGTGATTTATCTTACAGTAACAAATTCTAATTTATGCCTTCTTATCAATCAGAGGGGAGCTTCAGTGAAAATGAATTGAGATCTCAACATAGTTTCAATCGGTAAAACCAAAATTCTCACAAAGCCAACAAAAAACACAGAGAAACAGAGGGTTTGTCTTCGCGGTGAAATAGAGAAGAACTTTTTTGAAACACATATCTATCTTCGACGGTGAAACAGAGACGCTATAATCGTTCATAGCTAAAATCAGGTCCACAAAACATGAAACAAGCATAGATCTCATCAACCAAAACGCAGATCTAAGAAATACAGAACAATCGTGAAAAAGGAAGAGATACTAACCTTGTATGGGGAGAAACGAAGAAGTCTTCATCGGTGAGAATGTCTTCGTCGGTGGGTCTGAGCAGCGTCGGGGTCTATCATCGAGGGTGTCTTCGCGGGATCTGTCTTCGGGTCGAGGGTGTGTCTTCGCGTCGAGGGTATGTCTTCACGTCAAGGGTGTCTTCACGAGATCTCTTTGTTTTATTTTAGTCCCGTTTAGTCCCCTCCTAAAGGAGGGGACTAAGTTATACGGTGTGGGTGAGACTATTTAGTCCCACCGTATTAGTTAGTACGAGTCTTATGTTTTTGCCAAACGTCGGACATTATTATTTTAGTACTGTATAATACGGGCTGCCAAACGAGCCCTTAATGTCTATACACCCTAACAAAACCCTAGCCTAATATTATATAAATCTATCTTCCTCTCAATCTCTTTGGCAGCCTCCTTCCCCAACGAAACCTCTATTGTCTCTACTTTCTTCTTCGTCTCATCTTTAGCAGCTCTCCAACGTTGATCATAAAAGAATTAATACAGCGGAAAAAATTGGATCTTGAATTTTTTTTTAAAATAACTTTCTCAATTATGAATTAGAAAAAAATACATTTTAAAGCGTGGAATCTAAAAGTCAAAAATCAGATACCATAAACTATTACTCGAATTGTCAACCAAAATCATGAACGGGTGTGCACTCGAATAAAATTAGATACCATAAGCTAACTCATGTCTTTCTTTATATTTTGCAAATTTTTGTTCGCCCAAATTTTTTTACTCCAATTCTTAATTCATGAAGTAAGAAAAACCAACCAAACAGTTATGGGAAATTGGCTTAAAAATGCCATTACTTCAAATTGGGTTACAATTATAAACCATGTGAAACAAGGCAATTCCCGACCGTTGTTTGATTTTTTTAATTAAATTAAATTAATTAATTAATTTTAATTAATCATTATCCTTTTAGAATAAACATTGAGCTAGTTTTTAGAGCACATGATTACCTATAGGATATTCAAGTTGAGACACTTGTTTATTAAACAAGTATCGTCACAACGTAACCCAAATCCAATACTAGTAAGGAGACCATAAGGATTATAATACATTTGGCTACATAATTAATAAACTCAATCAAATAAACCCATAATCAAATTTATTAATTATTAATTATGATTAATTCCACTATAAAATCGTAATTGAACTTCAAGTGTATCTTATATTACTTGACGTAACTGTTATTGACTTATTATTCATTATGTAATGCCCCTCCATAATATAGTATCATGCATAATTAAGTTAAATATTATCGTCCTAATATTTATACACATCTTGGTGTCTTTAGGTTCTAAGTTAATTCTATCGGTCAACTATGATAATTTTCATACTTGACGTCTCAAGTAAAATGATCAAATCTAAAGTACTCCACAAGAGATACTAAGCACTTAGTTTACTGTGATCACATAAATGAATTATTTTAGAGGTACTATGTTACTTATTAAAAAGTGTCTGTGGATTCTACATTGAGAATCTATGGAGTCACTATCTAATAACTAATTCATCAAACCTACGGAATATGTTGACTTATAAATTCTCATTCTTAATAGATCAAAACAACTAAGTTATAAAATATGAGTTCATAACTCTCTTAAGATCTGCACTCATAAAATAATAGCAATGAGTCATGATTTTCATTTGATAGTACTTTACTGAAAATCAAACTCATTAATCATTTCAATGCATTCTAAATGTATTAGTACATTAACTAGATACTCTACCTATTGATCGAGGTAAGTCACTCATTAATCATTTTAATGTATTACAGTATTTTTTTAGTAAATCGTCCAATTTCACTAGACTATGAAATTAAGTATTTATAAGTCATAAATGACTGTTAGTTATTCCCATGAGTTAAACTTCATAGGACCCATAAATCAAGTACTTTTACGGCCTTTTACAATAATGTATTGCACATAATATAAGAATAAAATATTTATTATTCATCAGAATTAAATGTCTCAATAAATACAATAGAATTTCAATACTTTTAGGGCACAATCCTAACAATCTCCAACTTGCCCTAAAGCACGTCTACAACCAGCTTAACCCTCATGTTCTCTACATGTGACCCAAGATATTTATGGCTAATGTCTTTGTAAATGGGTCTGATATGTTCTACCACTAAAGTAATCTAATTGAAAATTTAAATCCATATACTCAACTAGTATGAGATTATCACCATGATAAAAAAGTACATAATCTCTCTTTCTCTTAAGATACTTAAGTATATGCTTCACAGCTATCCAGTGAAATCCTCTACAATTCAATGATATCTGCTGACTAAACCTACTGTGAAATATATATCCGATTTACAATATAACATACTTAAGACTTCCCATTACCTAAAGCAAGAGAATTGTCATCATGTTATTTATTTCATCTTATGTCATAAGACAATAACAGAATACATAGGTTCCAAACCTAAAAGGGTAGCAAGCCCTTTCTTAGAATCCCTCATTGGACACCTATACAACATATTATTATATCTAAGGTTTTACTAAATGGAAGGATCTCATCAACGTCTATGAATGAGAAAGAAGAGATCGAACTGCCGAATCGAAAAAATTTGGGGCTATCACATAGCTTTGTATCGGCTAAGTAGGAAAGAATTTGTAGCAGATTTTTTATAATTTTTTATAATCTTCACTTCCTATAAATCATGTTCTCTTGTTGGCCATCTGATCCGCTCCATTCCATTCTTTCACACATGGGAAGTATGGATTCAAGGATTTTTACTGACTCAGGCGGGTAGTCCTTCTTATTCAAGCTTGGCTCTCGAATGAGAATTGGATCCGTCTAAAGGGAAACTGATTTTCAATGACTAGCTATTATAAAAGTGTTGACCTAAGCCCATGTGCTCGGGCTCAGCTCTTAAACAGTACGTGAGCTACCTCGTACGACTCTGCCTAAGAACTTGAACCCTTATTTCTCTAAAGATCCTATTTTTTTCATCTCATCGACAATATTCTTTGGTTTTGGTAGATAACAACTTGCATATGCAAAGTAGAATAGTCTTTTTAAGAACCTAGCATTAAGGACGTTACGACGATAAACGAGAGGAATGGAGAAAAACTTGTGATTGGTTTGGAGGGGAAGATCTATTTATGATACAGTTTAAGAAAAAGTCGTATCATTTCCTTACTTCTTCGTTCTTTCTAATTCATTCACTTCAAGGCTAGTTCTGAATGCCGCGTAACATCATGTTCAACCAACATCCACTATACTTACATTTTCGGTGCGTTCACACAGATTTTCTAGTTGGCTTTGTTGATATAGATTAGATAGGGAAAAGAGACTATACTATAGGGTAGGGCTGCACTTTGAAATCCAGGGGCTTTGTTCCATAAACTATAGTCCCCCTTTCACGTCCCTTACTCGTCTAACAAAAGCTTGGCTTCACGCTGCACTTATCGACCCTCAAAGTAGCACATCCACTACAAGGCCCATTCCTATCGACTTAGTCATGACTTCTAGATGACTTTTATGTATGAGCCCGGTGGAGAGACGCGGTCTTTGGAACAGTCTTTGAACTAGTCCATTCCTTGGGTGATCCATTGTTCTCATGGGATTTCTGCTCATTTCAGTCACCCTCGGGGTTCTTCACCCTTAGATAGTACGAGGACACTTGTGCTCTGGCCCTTGATCAGATAAAGCTACATGCCCTATGATCCACAACTCAAAATGAGCCTTGTGACGAGATGCGGACAATCCCCATGATGCGATTCCCTCTAGTCCGTTCTCGGGTTGGGTTAGGGGAACATCCTACATCCCATTACTAATTAAAGGAAAGCACATCATTCTATATTTAGGTTTTGAAAGAACTTAATTCTTAGAATGAGGACCACTTTTCCAAAGTCTTTGGTATAAAAAAAATTTAGACAAACAATATTTTATCCGTGACATTTAATTCTACATTATTCTCGATGATAAAATGTCATCTATGTAAAACACCAAGAAAATCATTATGTTTCCTTCCTTTCTCTTGTACTGACATGGCCCATCATGAACTCGATCAAAATCAAAACTTTGAGTATATGATCAACATAATGTTCCTAGTATATATTGCATGGACGTATGCATCATGTATGTCATAATTTCTGGTCTTTAGCGACAAATCTAAAAATTGAGACATAAAGATATTCATTTCAAGATTTCCTTACAAGATAGCGTTCTTGACATCCATTTGTGAAAACTGATAAATGAGATGAGTTGCAAAGGGTACAATATCTTTATAGACATGAGCATGACTATTAGTGAAAATGATCTACTATACTTAATATCATCTCTCTAAGTATGCCATTTCTCGCTAGTCTAACCTTGAAGATCTTGACCTTACCCAATACTCTAGGACTTCTACAAGCTTACATACTCCATTAGAGTTAATGAAATCATTTTTATATTTTATTGCTTGAAGCCAATTTATGGACTTCTACAAGCTTACATACTCCATTAGAGTTAATGAAATCATTTTTATATTGTATTAGTACGAGATGATTAAGATCATAGATAATGAACAAAATTTGAAATATAAGTTTTTCTAACGGATCGTATATTGATTCATTTAAATGTTTATTCTAGAACTGAATGGTTATTGAGCTCAAATTTATAATAAGATTATAAGTTAGACATTCACTAGTTGGTTAATGGTACTTAAGGATAAAGAGATAATTAGAAGAGTAAAATGATAATTTTGATCAGCTCTAATTTATGAACCGTTAATTGGAGGACAAAACTACATAAATTGATTATATTAGTGGACTACATAAGAATACTCTATAAATACAATTTATAATCTCTAAAAGTGAAATTTCATATTTATAGTGGCGTAATAATAGAATTAATAAATAAGATTATTTAATTAAAGAGTTTAATTAATAATCTAGTTTATTGGAGCTTAAGATTATAGGTCAATGGTCCTCAAGTCACATTTATACTATATAGTTTAGAGTGTGAATATTTCAGGACATGAGAAAAAGACTAACTTGGGTATCAAAGATTGACGTAGACTACTGTAGTGGCACGTGACACTATAATAATGGGGTGAAACACTATAGTACCACATGGCACTACTGTGATGCCGTGAGGCACGGGCCGTGACGACAAAACAAATTTAGCTTTAAGAATCTCTTTCTAGTTAAATAAAAATAGGTATATGGATACAGTAATCAACTAGAGTTTCCTTTGTCATCTTAGTGTTTATTACCCTTCAGACATGTTACTGGAGATTAATAATCATATCAGCTCCTATGAAGAATGAATTTACCATAGTTCCAACATATTTGTCATATAAGGACACTATGTAACATGAAGCTAAAATTCAATCTATCTACACTTTTGTTCTCTTAAGTGGGACTCTAAGAAATGTCTAGAGTAGTGTTAATTAGGAGTGCATTTCTTCTTTTAAAAGTAAGATTAAAGTCATATTTAATATACATTAATGTCGACAATATTTTCAATATAGATGCTAATGGCCTCATGGACGACATTTTAATTACTGAAAAATAATAAAATTCTCAAGTATTACGAACACATTCTAATTAAAGCATACAACATAACATGAAAATAAAAACTCAAAAAATAACATACAATACATGCAATGGTATCACAACTCTCCTAAACATATTCACGCTTTGGTAGAACGCACATTTAAAAAGTTAGATAGGATAGTCCAATCCAATTAATTACTAGTCTGATATTAATACTTCGTAGTCCTTTTAATCTAGTAGCAATATCTAGCAATTAACTAACATTCAGCTTTGGTCTCTCAAAATAAGTAATAAGAACCACTTGGGCGAGTTTATTAAACAAGTCATGTCACAATATAACCTAAATCCGAGACTAGTAAGAGGCCCATAAAGATAATAATATATTTGGATACATAATTAATAAAGTCTATTGATTAAACCCGTAATCAAATTTATAGATTATTAATTATAATTAACTCTATTATATAATCATAATTAAACTTCAAGTGTATTTTATATTACTCGGCGTAACTATCATTGACCTATTATTCATGATTTAATGCCCCTCTATAATATAGTACCGTGTATAATTAGGTTAAATACTATCAGCCTAATATTTATACACATCTTAAAATCCTTAGGTTCCAAATTCATTCTAATAGTTGCTATGATAATTTTCATACTTGACGTCTCAAGTATAATAATCAAATTTCTAGTACTCCACCAAAGATACTAAGCGCTTAGTTTACTGTGACCACATAAATGAATTGTCTAAGAGCCACTATGTCACTTAATTATAAATGTCTAATAGATTATACTATTAAGAATCTATGGACTCAGTATCAAATAACTCATTCATCCAACCTACAGAATATGTTAACTCATAGAGTCTCATTCTTAATAGATCAAAATAACTAAGTTATTAAATATGAGCTTATAAATCTCTCAACATTTAGAGCACTCATAATAATAACAATGAGTCATAATTTTTATTATATAGTATTTTACTAAAAATCAGACTCATTAGTCATTTCAATGCATTCTAAATGCACTAGTACGTTAACTAGGTACTCTACTTAGTGATCAAGGTAAGTCACTCTATATAATAGAGTTAACATGCTACAATATTTTCTTAGTAAAGTGTCTAACTTCACTAGACTATGAAATTAAGTATTTACAAGTCATAAAATACTATTGATTTAAATACTTTGTTCCCATGAGCTAAACTCTATAGGACCCATAAATCAAGTATTATTATGTCTGAGGACCTTTGATAATAATATATTGCACATAATATAAGAATAAACTATTTATTTTAATCAGAATTACATGTCTTAATAAATAAAATAGAATTTCATCTCAATAAATACAATAGAATTTCAGTGTCTTTAGGACATAATCCTAATAGATCACCAGTAAGCCAATTCTTTTTATTTCTTCTCTTTTCTTTCACCTTTTCTCTTTTCTATTACTCATTAACCTAGATTTTTTCATAATGCTATTAAATCACTCTCTGAAAATTTTGGTTCTTCAATTTCAACGATTTGTAACCCCCACCCCCCTCTCCCATTTCTATTTGTGCACCACCGTCCTTTTGTCGACATCAGTATTTTATCTCTCTCGTTCTTAGTCTTTCTCCTATGTTTCTCTCAGTTTCATTGCTCTCTCTCTGAACTCGTCCTTGTTTCTCTTGGTTTTCATATATTGTCAATGGCAGCCATTTCACCGTCGTCTTCTCTGGATCATTGCATCATCGTCGTTGCCTTTATCGTTGGTAAGCTTATTTTTCCTTCTTTCTTTCTTTCTTTCTTCCTTTCTCGCTCTTTGTTCAGACCGTAATTGGGTATTACGGTCCAGTTGGTTCTGACCCGACCCAAATATCACTCAACCGAACCGGTTCAACTGAACTAAACCGACTCAATTAGACTCGACTGACTCGGTTCCATCAAACCAGATCGAACCCATTTGAACCAACCAAACCAAACTGATTCAGACCAAACTAGACCATGTTGAACCGTTTGATTAATTTACACCCGGTTTATTTCCTCCTCTTTCTGACCTCACTCGCCCTCCTAATTTATTAAATAATTATAGTTATTATCTGAATAGTTTCTGGGATCATTGGATTTCAAATCATTAGTTGTTGAATTTATTCGTAACAATCAAGGTAAGTGGATTTATGTATAATTTGACTCATATATTACGAATGTAGCATATTTAACTTAATATCGCTATATTAATTTTTTTTCTATCGCTCAATCTTATGATCAAGTGTTTTATTTTTTTCACATCATGATGCAATTAATTATCAAGTTACATGTGATTAGATTATGAGTTATACATGTATTAGTTATATTATATATGTTCATGGACAAGCTGCATGTTAGTCGAGAATATAAGTTACCATGAGTAATGAAATTAACTCAAGTGAGTTTATAAATAAATGAATAGTAGACTTAGACATATTCCTTAGCTATCAAGTAATCAGACTGTCCACATCATGTTATCAACTATATGGATGAGTGTCACCATGTTCATTTTAGCGTCCTTAAAGTTCAGATAACTCTTATCACCAGATTCAGGATACTCATTCCGTCATGTTCACGTCCATGTTATAATTTCAAGTACAAGTTCAAGTGTGAAACAGATTTTGTTAGGTTTTTAATTAGGGAATATGTCTAGTCAAATCATGATAAGATAAGTTACAAGTACAAGTTCAAGTTGCACAATAACCATGAAATTCAAATATGTTAATTACAAGTATTTTATGTGATTTTATAATCAAATGAATATGTTAAATTGTAGTTGCATGGGTTACTTGTTTACATTGTGACATGTGAAACTTATTAGAATGTAAGTTTACTTACTGAGTATTTTAATACTCACTCCCCCATAGATGATTATGTTGCAGGTGATGGCGAGCAGTAGAAGTGAGGTACTACCATAGTCAGGGAAATTAGGAGATTTTTTCATTAATTATGATTATATGACATCAGAAATAATTTTTCGTTAAATTACAGTTGCTACAGAAATTTATGGTTTTCATGCATTTACTATACAAATTATATGATTGAATTTTCACGTCTTATGAATTTATCACATGGACTTCATTATAGATTAACACAACATTTATTACAGTTATTCAATAAATTTAATGTATATGTAATTTTATGCTTCCGTTATTCATTATTAAAGTTAGGGTAAAATTATGATTTTTATTTTTGAAGATTTTTCTAAAATTAAGATAAGAATTTTAATAATTTAAAATCATATGCATGAATAATCTTTAGAGATCGAGATGTTACGTAAATTTTACCCACGTGCAGGCCTGCTCCCACACATGTACACACAGCTAAGCTCAAAGTACTGAGTTTGAAAGTTCTTTATGTAGAACCTCCATGTTTGACCATTAACTTGAACAATTCATTGAATAGAGACTTACAAAACAGAGTAATTAAATGAGTTTAATGCTTTCAGGAAGATCATCACATAACCATAAGAATTTGATTTGATGACCGGACACAATTTTTTAGTTCCTAGGGTCTAATTATCATTATTATATATTTATTTTCTAGTGGTGATGTTTGAGTGAGGTAACTTTTCTAGTTGTACAAATTATGTAAGAGAGCATTAAATGATTTAAGGTTAGGTTTTTTTACATTATCGTTAGTGTTGAATCAGCAATCAGTATGTTCAAATGAAATATATACACGTAATGAAGAAGTCGTTTGGCCGGTCAAAAGCATAATTAAAAACCATATTACAAAGGGACCACGTGACATTATCTTCGATTTGTTCAGCCCATCTTTGAGGCTCACGTCGGCAAAAAAAATTCAAGTTCAAGTCTATGTCAAAAAAATTCCAATTTCTCTACTCCAAACCAATTAAAACTACCTTTTTCCTCCATAATTGTTGACATAAATTTAGTTAGCAAAGAGTGGATCGTACAAAGCCCATCCAAGAACTCCACAACCAATAGAACTATGAGCTGCATCCACACAAAGAACTCATTCCATAGCGTCCGCTCTGTTGGTTTGAATTTCACTTAGTCTGTTGTCTCCTTGAGAGTCTATTTTACTTGCTCTCATAAACTCATGAAAATTGTTCTCGACAGCTTTGATCAAATCTATAGTTTTGAAAAAATCAGCATTGAATAAAATTTCATTTCTGGCTTTCCACGGTCTCTATAGATAGAAAATAAAGCAGGAAATTAATTTCTCAGCATCATTATTGTAACGAAGAAATTTTATAATCTTTTCTCACATCTCCATGATAGAGTTACCATTTATACTAATAGAATAGAGCCCAAACAGGAAACATCAATGTTTATTCCTTGACCAGCCAAGTTTTCCTTATAAGCTAGGAAGTTATTTAATAAACGCCATATAAAATTCTTAAGCATGGGTTGCATTTTAATTTTCCATAATTGCTTCCACGCCTCTGAACTATTGTGATGACTGTAGTTTGGCACCTCCTTCCTCCTATCAATCCGTCCATCTTGCATCATTTGATATGCAAGCCGATACCGGGATTTAACCGAGTACTCACCATTAACATTAAAATACCATATGAGATTATCAATACTGCCAAACCACTGTAGCCTTACATCTAAGGTCATCTTATCTTTTGACATTCACGTTGATTTTTCTTAACCACCCATCTAGATGATGTTTCCTTCTCCATTATTTTATTATATAACATTGCAAACTAATAATTATTTTGATACACAAAATTAATTTTATAATAGACTCTCCATTGAAATAAAAGATACAAGTAAGAAATAGATTTGTAATTGTGACCTACCTGAACCCTGTGGTTTTACTTTAAATGAGGTACATTACTAAATCTAATAATAATAATAATAATAATAATAATAATAATTTTGATACATAAAATTAATTTTATAATTTAGGATAAAAGTCACAATCATGAATCAATTTAGTATTTAGAAATTGACTTGGGTCAAGAGAAGAAAAATCAAACTCCCTAAACAATCCGGCGTTGCCAATTCAACAAATTAATTGCGACCAAGTTGGTTAGACATCCGGAACAACTAATTGCGACCATATGTCATATCTACCCTTTCCTTTTCTTATATAAACCATAGAGCAACACGACAATTTCCTCACCCAAAACCAACCAAAACATATATATCATACAGACCATGGCTAACCTCATTCAATTCCTTTCACTCATACTAACGCTCTCCGCCCTGCAGTACGGCACCAATGCCGTAGACTTCACCGTAACTAACAACGCCGCAAACACCCAAGGCGGAGCCAGCTTCAACAATGAGATCGGGGCTGCCTACAGCCAACAAACAATGACAACAGCCACAGACTTCATATGGAGGATCTTCCAGCAAAACACCGCGACAGACAGAAAAAAAGTGCAGAAAGTAAGCCTCATAATTGACAACTACGACGGAGTTGCTTATGCAAGTAACAACGAGATCCACGTGAGCGCAAATTACATAGGGACATACTCAGGAGACTTGAAGAGGGAATTCACCGGGGTGCTTTACCATGAACTGACCCACATTTGGCAATGGAATGGTAACCCTCGGGCACCTGGTGGGTTGATTGAAGGGATAGCTGATTATGTGAGGTTGAAGTCAGGGTACATACCGAGTCATTGGGTGCAACCAGGGAAAGGAGATAGGTGGGACCAAGGGTACGATGTTACAGCTAGATTTTTGGATTATTTGAATGGTTTGAGAAATGGGTTCGTGGCAGAGCTTAATAAGAGGTTGAGAAATGGGTATAATGCTAATTACTTTGTTGAGCTGCTTGGGAAGAATGTTGACCAGCTTTGGAGGGAGTACAAGGCTAGGTATGGGAATTAAAGGGATTTGAGGAAATAGATGAATAAATAATCATGAATGGATATTTCAAAGAATAAAAATGTAATGGATGAATAATTGTCAAATTTAATAATTTTCTAGTGCCTCCTGACCGATTTCATTAATACGCACGAAGCAAAAGTGAGAAAAACCAATTCAAAGTTGCAATATATTTTAATTCAAACATATAACCATTGCAATGATAACGTGGTGTGGAAAAATAAAAGCAAAGGTGATATCTTCTATCATCATAGAGCCAATGTTTACCAAAGTTGAGGAAGCTCCAAAATTCTATTAAGAAATACAAATGAATAAAGATTAATGCTAGTGTTAAAAAAATATAATTAATAATTATTTAATTTCTTAAACATCATATCATATCATCGTATGTAGATCATGTGAACGAAAAATATTATGTTTGCTAAAGTATTTTATATTTCTATTTTTAGCCGTGATTTTTGATAAACGATCGTCATATATTTATATGAAAAATCACGGTAAAAAAATTTAACGAACTTTTTCTACCAACGGTTGAACCCAACCGTCGGCACAAAATCACCCTGAAATATTGTTTTTCTTATAGTGAATGGAGCTAGGAGGCCATGGCACCCCCAAAGATTTTATTTGTTAATATATACTATGTAAAACTAAAAATGTTTTTTTAATTCCATCAATTAATGAACCTAGTCTCACCGGTTTCTTTTTATATTTTATTAGAAATCAATTGGACTTTTTAATAGTCAAATTAATATTTTATTTCTTACTTGCATTGTATCTAAAAGAAAAGAATAGAAATAATATAAACCCCTATTGAATATTTAAATAGAAAATTTTATAACCTTAAACCTTGTATTAATTATACATCGAATTTCATTCGAAACCATTCGGAGTGTGTATATACATACACACCTTTACAACATATCTTTATTGTTGGAGATAATAAAGGAAAGAGAAGTCAAAAGAAAAAAATAAAAGAAAAAGTTTGAATAAAAAATATGTGATGTGAAATAGAATGGAATTTACTCCCACATTGAAAATTCAAGAAAAAAATGTTAGGTTTATAAACCCAACTCTCATGCGGGCATCCCACATTTTGGACAAAATTTATTTTTATTATTTACTTGGAGATGAAGGCTTGGAGTTTTGAATTCGTCAAAGCTAAATAAATATGTTTTATAAAATCTGTGCTGGATTATTTGTAGAAAATAATTAAAAAATCAATTATCTTATCCTCATTTTCGTGCATTATCTTATCAACACTAACCAACATTTTTTACTTGCTCTCCAAACTATCCACGCTTTTTAGAAAAGACAGTGTGTGAGCACACAAACGAACTTTGCTTTTATCACCAAGTTGATTTAGCATGATCAACAACTTTTCACCATATGACATATCTACCCTCCCATTTTCCCATATAAACCATGGAGCGACAACACATTTTCCTACTCAAAGAACCAATGCCTAACCACATTCTATTCCTTTCACTCGTATTAACTCTCCGACGCTACACAGCACCAACGTGGTTGACTTTACTGTAACCAAAATCGCCGCAAACATCCAAGGGGAAGCCCGCTTCAACACCGAGATCAGAGCTGCATACAGTCAACAAACAATGACAAAGGCAACCAACTTCATATGGAGGATAAAATGCCACAGCAGAGCAGAGAGTAAGCCTGTTTTAAATCGTGCTTGCGGCCTCCGTCACGTCACGATCGCGGTATTACAAAAATCAAGCGTAACAGACGTTACGCAACGGGTCGTGGGTATCGTGGTTGTAAATTTATTAAAAATGTTATTACTTTTTCATCTCTACAGTCTCACTAACAATTAGTTAGATTTTAAATAAATATAGCAATACTTGACATTATTTTGTCATTTTTCATTTTATTTAGTCTAAAAGCTATTGTTAGTAAAAAAAAATTAATAGTATTTTTACAAAAGTGTGATCTTAATCTTTTAGGAAGAACTACATGGCCGAAAAAGTCATCTCCATATAAATTACAAAAATTGTAGTATTTAACCACTCTAGTAGAGTGCTATCTTTTTTTAGTCATTTTTAAAAATAATTAAGTTAATAACTAAGTTAGATTGACCATAATTTTATATCCTTACTCTATCCTTATGTAACGCAATATTAATATATATATGTAAAACATTAAATAAATGGCTAAAAATAGTCATGTATCATCTATAACTAATCTTTAGATTTTCAAACATCTAACTCAATTGTTTCTTTAGCAATTTTTTTTAAAAACTTTAGATTTTCTTATCTAAACAAAATGAAATTATGAGACTAATGATACCAAAAATTGGTAAGTTACAAAATTTGTACATGAGATTTAACACTAATAATATAAAAAATAGATTTAACACTTTCATCTATGAAACAAATCCACAAAAGGTTATGATACGTGAGATGTATCATATGACAAAATAGGAATAATAGGAATAATTATTTTTATTTATTGGTAGATTTTATTTCAATAAGTACTTATGTTTAAATGAAAATAATTATTTTTAAATATTTTATCCTATAATTATTTATATAATTTTTTCACTTAATGCATATTTTTTAAAGATGGAGCAATTTAGGGGGAATTAGTTGTGATTTTTAAGAAAATATACATTTATTAATAAAATCAATAAATACAAATTTAGAATAACTAGATATTTTTACGTTATTTATTGTTTTAAAATCTACAAATTTTTCACTAAATACATTTTTTCAAGATGGAACAATTCCCTAATTTTTCCTGAATTAGTATTGATTTTTAGGTAAATATGTATACAAAATAATCAAATAAATAAATAAAAATTTAGAGTAAATATATTACAAATTATTTTTGGCAATATTTATATACTTTTTTTTATAAGGATATATATATTCATATGGATTGTAATAGTCATTTTACAGAAAGATTGTTATAGCTACTATGAATATATAATAATTATTTTAATAAATTCATAAAAAATCATTATTACTCTGATATAGTTATTTACATAAATTAGATTGATAAAAGGATTATTAACAATAATATTTAATAGTATCGGTTAGTACATATTAATTATATTATGAAAGTAATAAAAATATACATTAATATTCGGAGATATGCAATCTTACTGTTTCTGTAGAAGTAATGGTAAATTCAATACTCAATAAGTTTAGATATTAGTTATGATAAATAATAATTAAATAAATGTAGTTGATGGGATATTATAGTAAACATAGTTTATAATTTTGTTGAATTTTTCTAAAATGGTTATTTTTTAATTATTATTATTTCTGGTTATTTAATACAATAAAGTTTTCAAATTAATAAGTAATTATCACAAATAGGACCTGTTGAAAAAATCATAAAAAATAGCATGATTATAAAAAATAAAAAATTAGCAATCACACGTGACCCAAAATAAAAAAATCACATGGCCAAAAAATATTCTGACGCCACCCGTAGAAAACTGCTCCAGTCATCAAAAGATTATATAATATATACCGGATATATAAAATGTACCACAAAAAACTTATATATACAATAATATTATATAAATTTCCTGAACATTGCACTTAAAGATATACTAGGGGTCTATTTTTTTACGCTATTTTTTTAAAGATTTGAAGGTGACTATTTTTTTATTTTTTTCATCATTCACTATTTTTTATTTTTATTTTTCGTAAAGTGATATAATCTTAACGTTCTTCCCAAATAAACAGGACATTAGCCCAAAAAATCCAAAAGTCCAAAAAATCCAAAAGCCCAAAGAATCCTAGATCCATTTTACTCTTCCTCTCTCCGCCACTATAAAAAACCCTAGTATATAATCATATTTATTCCCCTCAATCGAACAAAAGAAATGAAGTCTTTACTAATCAGTCATCTCCTTCTCGCCTCTTTGTGTGAAATAAAGTCTTTACCAATCAGTCATCTCCTTCTATCTCAGTCGAACCTTAAGTTATTTACTCATATAGATCTCTCTCTCATGGATCTCTTTCTTTCTGGTAATGTATATCTCTGCAGATGTGAGATTAGGAACTTCTCTTCTTCTAAGTCTTTATCTCTATATCTTACACGAAATGCGTTGTCACGGGCCGCCGTGGGAAATAACAGTCGTCACAGCCTGTCGCAGCCATTTCATAGTGATAACGGCCGCGATGCCGGTGAATCGACGTATCTCCAATATAGTGGGCTGTACCGGTATCGGAGCTTTCCGTTATCGTTACATAACGGCGGTTATTTTAAACCATGAGCCTTATTATCGACAACTACAACGGAGTTGCTTATGTGTAGTAACAACAATTTTCACGTGGGCGGCAATTACATAGGAAGATACTAAGGGGACTTGAAGAGAAGTTCACAGCGGTGCTTTACCTTGAGCTGACCCACATTTGGCAGTGGAATGGTAACCTTCACGCACCCGATGGGCTGATTGAAGGAATGGCTGATTAAGTGAGGGTGATAATCAATAATAGGTCATTTAAAAAAATTGCTAATGATAAAAAAAAATAAACAATAGTGCTCAAATTTAAAGAAAAGAAAAATATCGAGTCAAAAAGAAATTATCTATCACACGTCAGTGAAGTTTTGATTATTTTTGTACATATAACATATGATTTTTTGTTCGTAAATCGTCCCATCCAATGAGCTATTTTTTTATATTTGTGGCATTTTGGTTGATTTTTTTAGAAGTTAGCGCTTTATTAACATTAATAATTACGTGAGGTCGAAATCAGGTACATAAGAAGTCAGTGGTTTAGGCCAGGCCAAGGAGATAGGTACGATGTTACGGCTAGTTTTTTGGACAATTTGAATGGTGGGTTTGTATGGGAGTTATAAGAGGTTGAGAAATGAGTATAAATTACATTGTTGAGCTGCTGGGAAAGAATGTTGATCACATTTGGAGGGAGTACAAGGCTAGGTAGGGGAATTAAAGGGATTGGAGGAAATAGATGAATCATTAATCATGAATGGTTATCTCAAAGAATAAAAATGTAATGGATGGAATAGTTGTCTAATTTAATAATTTCCTCGTGCATCTGATTCCATTAATACACAATTATGAACATCATGAGATTAGTTTTACTTGAGATGAAATCTTTTTAATTACTTTTACCAGCATAAAAGCTGTGAATTATGATGATGATTAATAAATTTAATTTCGTAGAAACTGTCAATTGTGTAGCAGTAAAAAAATTTTATACGAATATTTTACAGTTTACTGATCTTTGATCACGGGATCATCATGTCTCTTTAAACTGTGAATTATTTTTATGAATTTTTATTATTACTTCAATTAAATTTTGGAGATAGTTTAGATGCTGTGAGGGCCACATGCCACCTGGAAATTACCTAATAATCACAAGGAAAAGAAAAACACGTGAATGTGTTTTTTTAACATCGTTGTGGTACTTAACTTATACATTATGACATTTAATTCAGTGAAATAAATGCGGAATGGTAATAGTAAGGCGAGAGAGAGTAGAAACTATACATGTTCATGCGGCTGACCTCTATTTATGGTGTTTTAAGCCGATAGAGTAGAAACTATATAAGTATCATCCTGATACTAGTTGATTTGAATTCTCTTCTTTTCACTTTGGTAATGATTGTAGTACCTTATCAGGACACTAATAACTGCTTGCAATTCCTCAACTCATCTTTCTTGGACCTGCTCGATTATTTTTTCAAAAGTGATTGCGTAAAATAGACAAGTTTTAAAAATCAATTTCAAATTATAGGTAAATAGCAGTTTTTTAATGCCATGTCCTCAACCAGCTGTTGACAAATTTGTACTTGACAATTTTAATATTCGATTTATAGATTTTATAATCAGATTTGGTGGAGTCCTTGCATTTATTTAAAGATTTCAAAATTTATTATATTTCAATTCAAATGTTATTTTTTATGATAATCAATTATTGATTCTAGTTTTCCTTGTTTAGCTAATTCTGATAATGAAATATTATAGTTTCAATTATTGATTCTAATTCTGATAAGGTAAATATCATATTTTTACTATCACGTCATCAACCATCCGTTGACGAGTTTGTAGTTGATGATTTTAAATTTCGATTTACAGATTTCATAATCAGATTTGTTGAGACCTTTGCATTTAATTAATATTTCAGAATTTATTGTCTTTTAATTTAAACGTTATTGTGTATTTTTATTTTTAGTTAAATTAGATGAGAATCAATGATTGTTTCTAATTTCATTTTTAGCTAATTCTGATAAGAAAATACTCTAGTTTCAATGATCGATTCTAATTCTGATAAGGTAAATAGAAGATTTTTAGTGTCACGTCATCAACCAGCTATTGATGAATTTGTAGTTGATTTTAAACTTAAGTTTATAGATTTCATAATTAAATTTGATGGAGTCCTTGCATTTTATTAAACTAGTTGTAACCACGTTCGTTGCACGTGTGGAGTAATATTTAAGAATTTAATTTAAATTTATAAATTAAATTATTGAATGTGTAAAATATCATATCCAATACATTTAATTAATAACACAAATAATATTTAGTAATCAATAAATCAAGAAATTTATGAAATGAATGTTTGATGAAAATTTAATACTCCAATAAATTATATATATAAATGTATAAATGAAACAATAGAACTTCTTAAACATGATGACTATATAATGTTACATTTCAGTACTACTTAAACTTTTATCTATAAGCCTTTGCTCGAAAGTTCCCCCACTCAATTGTCTGAAATCATAGTTTAGGTCAATATGCGAGCACCAACTATTGAGTAGTTTTTCTTAATTAATGTTGAAGTTATGAAAGAATGTAAATGCAGATAGAACAGATGTAGAAATTTCCATTTCAAAGAAGTTGGTGTTATGTACCCCATTGTAATGAAAATTTGAATTGATATCATAAATAAGAGAAAGTTGATGATGTTAGGTTCTTTTCTATCCTGGTTATTTATACATAAATTATAGTTATTCATTGCATAAGAGTAAACTAAATGAACATAGTTGTAATAGGATAAATAGTTATTGTTTCGGGTAAGATATCTTAAGAAAAAGGATAACGGTTGTTTTCCGTTATTGAAAAACTAAAGTTAAGATAACATGTCAAGCGATCAAGGTCGTGAAATTGTATATGATAGCTCACAAAAGATAATAGCTTTAGCCATTATCTTTTTCCTATATTGTAGTGATGCTTCAGATCTTCCAAAAAAATATGTATTAATGTGTATGTAGTGTGATTTAAATTTCTATAAATTAAGTCAGCTTGTACATCTATATTATCTTTATTACTTTATGTATATACATGTATTCATACATTGTAATAGTTAATAGGAAAATACATGAACGTGGATAAATATAATAAATTGTCTTCTATTAAATACAAAATAAATATTCATGTCTATTATTTTTCGTAGTTTACTATATCAAGTGTATTTTTAATTTATATTTTTTAAATAGAAGAATAATAAATATATTGATTTGTCAAAATAAATGTTTTTATCTCTTTTATATATTTTAATGGGAAAATGCATTTAGACCCTTTGTACTTTGACATATTGCAAAGTGACCCCATGAACTTTTTTTTTATTTCGTTAGGTTAAAAATCCCTAATTTCTTAACCTCTCTATCCTCTTCATCTCACCCAATCTCTCAACCTTTCATCTTCTTATTTCTTACCCATTCTCTCTATCCCTCCATGACCGCCCAAGCAGCCACCATGAGTCTATAATTGAGGGGTAGGGAGAAGAGGTTAGCTGAGAGTCTGAGCCGTTTGGGAAATTTTCCCTAAATTTTTTTTGGCATTCACTGGAAATCTTCTTCCTTCTTGGTAATCTCTCTCTCTCTCTCTCTCTGTCTGAAAATTTTAATCTTGCCGAGTTTGATTTGCATGATAGATCAAACCAAATTTTATGATTTTTTTTTTGCATTTAGTTGAAATTTTCACTGGAAAGTTTTTGGCGTTCACTGGAAATTTTTCGCAACGTGTTTTCTTGGTAATATATCTCTCTCTCTGAAAATTTTAATCTGGCCAAGTTTGGTTTTCATGATAGATCAAACCAAATTTTACAAAAAAAAAAATTGGCATTCTTTAGAAATTTTTCATGACATGTTTTCTTGGTAATCACTCTCTCTGAAAATTTTATACTGGCCAAGTTTGATTTACATGCTAATCAAACCAAATTTTAATCTGACCGAGTTCTCCACTTTGGATTATTTTTAATGCTGAGCAGATAACTAGTTTGACAATTAATTCAAATCTTAATAAATTGTGTTGTATTCTTAATCAATTTGGTATTAGGCAATGATGGATGTTATTACTGTGGATTTACACCATGGAGGAGTGTTGGAAAAGTTCCCTATATTAAGCTACGTCGGAGGTGAGGTAAAAAATTTTGAATGCATAGACCCAGATAAGGTGTCAGCTAAAGTATAAGAATCAATGATTAAAGAAGAACTAGGTGATACAAATTTGGTCTGTTTGTGGTATAAGTTCACAGGACAAGAAATGCAGAAGTTAATGCAATTAAGATCAGATAGTGATGCATGTAAACTAGTGTCTAGAACATGGAATGTATGAGGTTGTTGACATATATTTTGAGCATGTCAATTCTATCACTCATGATATAGTGTTGTGTACACTTGAGATTGATGAGCATGTTGAGTCTGATTTATAGAATTTTTCCGAGTCTGATGAAGATCTGCAAGATGATTTTGTGGAAGAAAGAGTCACAATGCCATCTGAATTGGATTTTTATGTCTCTAATATTGATTTAAAGGAGGCATTATCAGAATATGAAGACAGTGATGAGGCAGGTAGCTTATGTAGCTCATCTGATAATGAAAATGGAACAAAGTTTTCAGAATTTCATGGAGATCATTAGAAGGCTTCTTATGAAGAGGTTTCAAACAAAGAGATATAGAATGAGGGAATATAATGGCAAATTACGTCCTAGGATTCAAAAGAGGTTAGATAAGGAAAAAAAGACATAATTTATTTTTAAAAACACATTGAGGGGAGATCATTTATATGAAGTTGAGGAGATGTATGGTGAAAAATTTATAGTGTACTTGTCAAAGAAGACTTGTAGTTGTAGGAGGTGGGAGTTGACTAGAATTCCCTACTCTCATGTAATTGTTTGCATTTTTTAGACCTAGAACGAGCCTGAAAAGTATGTAGACCCAGTGTTCAATAAAGAAATATATCTCCTTGCTTATGAACATATTATTAAACCCATTCCAAGTCTTGAGCAGTGGGAAAAGATGGATAAAGAGCCAATGATTCCCCTAAAGATAAGAAAACAACTTGGACGACTCAAGAAAAAGTGAATAAAGAAGAAGGGGAGGCATCTAACCCAAATAGAGCTTCATGCAAAGGTAGAGGACTTAAATTTTCAAATTGTAAACAATGGGGTCGTAATAAAAGTACATGCAACAAGAGGTCTAAACAGAAAAACATGAGCAATGTCGGTGTTCTAAGCAACAGTGATGGTCCAGAATTTATTGTCTTTCAATGCAAATGTTATTTTTTTTTAATTTTTAATTATATTATATGATAATCAATTATTGATTCTAATTCTTTTTTCTGAGTTTTGGTTGATGGCATTAATGGATTCAGGATTCAGGTTTTCTAAAAAAAAATTGGTGGTTACTTGATTTGTGATTATGGCAATTTAAGAAGCTAATCATTAATTACACCCATAAATATAGTATCATTGAAATAAATATATCATTATAGATGTATGATATACTTGAATACCTTAAAAAACACGCATTATCTATAAACTTTTTAAAAGATTTTTCAAATAATATTTGTTGATGAAGTTGTATTTGTATTATCACTGATATACTCGAAGAATTATTTTTTAATGATTATTATTGAAATTAACTTTCATATATAATGGAAGTGTTTATTTATTTTTTTTATAGTTTTTACTTAAATTATATTAGTTTTTTTTTTGAAAATAATTGATTGAAGGGAAGTTACTGTATTTAGCGATTTCTAAGGGATTTTGATTAGTGTGGTTGAAATTCTCAAAAATAGTTATGGTATGTTTGAGATTCAAATAACACCAATTAATTAGTTCCTAATTTCTAACATTTATCAATTAGGTATATCAGCTATATTATGATAATATACCCTAGAAAATATTTAACATATTATATATAGATGATGGTCAATTTAGTCTAAAATTATTGACTAATTAGAAAATCTACTATTTACCTAAATCTATTGAAAACCTGATATTTTTTAAAGCACTCCCTTAATGTTGTCTATTATGCAAAATTTCTCTTTTCTCAATGTGTCGATTATGGTCTTATTCATGGCTTGGGTTTGGTCTTTTGCCAGCGGATGACGATGTTCCCAATACTAGAGCTAGATGTGAATATCCTTGTAGAAATTTTGAAGTATATTCCCCGTAAATTGTGTCATATTGTCAGTCACCATAACTTGTCTATTATGCAAAATTTATCTTTTCTCAACGTGTCAATTATGGTCTTATTCATGGCTTGGGTTTGGTCTTTTGCCAGAGGGTGACGAGGTGCCCAATACTGAAGCTAAATCTGAATATCCTTGTAGAAATTTTGAAGTATATTCCCCGTAAATTGCGTCATATTGTTAGTCACCATAACTCTCGATATCCTAAAATGACAAATTACATGCTCTTATAGGAAATTCTCGACCACCAGCTATTTGATATTTGCGTAATCTTTAGCCTCTACCCATTTAGAGAAATAATATGTTACCTGTAAAACAAATTCACGGGCGACATAGGCATTGAGCAGATTTTGTCTATTATCCATTGGTTGAACAACCAAGTCACTAGTATAGGATTCATATCTTCGGTTGGATGGCGAAGGATAAAGGTGAAGCGTTGCCACTTATCGCATCATTGAGTGTATATTTTGATGTGTTGAATTCTATAGCTGACAAAAAGTATCTCCTTGGCGAGAGCGTGCTCACGAATGACGGTCGCACTGTCCTTCATAGGTTTTTGATAACACATATTTACATTTGTTCTAGCCAAGACAACTTAGGTACAACCCGAAGAATGACCACCTGTAAAGTACCCCTTCAAAAATTGGATGATTCTGCTGCCTGAATTTTAATCTTCCTTTCCCAAGCTTTATCTTTAAGGAGTTTCCCTTTAGTGATTAAGTTCTTTATCAGGTCCAACTACTGATCTTCAAGTGGAGGTGTTGTGACTTCTTCTACTGATTGTAACCCATTGATCAAAGTCGAGTCTTTCTGGTGAGCTGTTAGTTAGGGCACGCTGGGTGTTGCTAAGTATTCCAAATGAAATGGTTGTCTAAGGTATATGTTAATTGCTATTTTTTGTCAAAGTTATATTATAAATTATAAGGGGAATGGGGGAATATGACTTGAACGCAAGACCTCTAGGATATTTATGTTGGGGTTTAACCTACTGCAACAACCCAACTTGTAATATGTTAATCGCTGCTTTCGTTGTGAGGGAGTTGATGCATTTAAAACTCCTTCAAGAACCCCTTAAGTTGCATCACATTCTGGAGGTATGAGCTCATTCGAGCATATTTATCTTGGTAGCTTCCATTTATCTCGTTCATGCTTAGTTATGAGTCACTAAAAACACTTTGACTAGGTGCCCTCAATGGCCATTTTTATCATTGCAATCGGCCATCTTTAGTATTGGTCTTATTCTGCAACCCCTAGCATGGGTTGACCCATGTACGTATGAAATCCAATATGAAGTGGTGACATATTTAGTTGGTGGGGTCATGTTGTCTTTGACTATCTACAAGCATGATTGCAATTCCTTTACCACTGATGCGTTGCTCCAATGTTCTTAAGGGTGAAACACATGACCTTGTACTAGTAAATTTCGCGCTCCATGATCTATGTTGTTTTATCCAAATCTGTGTAAGAAGCGTATCAAATTTAGTTAGTTTTCTAGCTTAATTAGACTTTGACAGCCTCTACGTAATGGTCAAAAAGTTGTTAAGGCAACTAGAAACTAATCTATCAACACATGTAGTACACTACACACACACACACATATATATGTGTGTATCCACTTGGAAATAGAATCCAGCATGCAATTGATTCTATTCCCATCAAAGCAAGAAAGAAAAGAAGCAAGAAAGAAGAAGAAAGGGTACGAATCTATAACCAAAGAAAGCTTCGAGAGAAGAAGGCTCTTACTTGGGTGTTCGAAGCCGAGTTGAAGAAATCGTGTCTATACTTCTATAATTTCAATTGCTTTTGTCTTGCTCTGTACTTTATAGACTTGAAGCCTAGTAGAATTGCCATCTCTGGCAACTGGATGTAGGTTCTTTCTGGAACTGGACCAGTATAAGCTTCGGTGTGGATCTCTCCTCCTTTTCTTCTCCCTTTTGCCTTGCATGTTGACCTACACAACTTAACCACACATATTAGTCATCGTTTCATAAAAAAAAGTGGTAACGGAGCCTAAGGTTGATCAACCAGTGGGTGCAAACTTAGAATCAAAGAATCTTGATAATTCAAGATTGCTAACTCAGATTCAAGAACCTGTCCAGAAAGGTCTCTGCAATGGCTACTACCTCGAATAAACATGATATTGAGAAGTTTGATGGCACTAATGACTTTACCATCTGGAAAATGAAGATGCTTGCACTTCTAGGGAACTTAGGACTGGATGAGACTCTCGAGGGGGAAAGTAAGATGCCTGCAAACTATTCCAAAGAGAAAAGGAAGGATATTATGTAATATCCCGACCCTTCGTAAATGAGCATTTTTGTAAAATTAATTTTAAAGATAAATTGATTTTAAAATTTTATTTTAAAAAGGGATTATTTGTAGTTTTGGTAAAACAATTTGAATTATATATGGTTTAGGTTAAAATTTAATTTTTCAATTTTTAAAAGAGTTTTATATTATAATTTTTAGCACTCACTCACACTATATGATTATACACCATAAGAAAGCTCAAGCGAACCCTAACCTAATTTATATATTAATTCATAAACCCTCATGAAAACCCTCATGAAAACCCCATTGTTTCTCCTTCTTTTCTATTCAGCCTCTTTCTTTCATCGCCCAATTGCCAAATGTCTTCAAGTAAGTTTTTCTCCCTCTTTGCTTTCTCCGTGCTCTCTCTTTGGTCTTGAGCAGCCCAGTAAATAAACCCTCTGCCATTTCCTCCACTTTGCTTCTCTTTGCAAATCTTAAGCCTCCAACGCTTTCCTGCCCTTTATTTCTTTATTCGCTCTCTCTCTAATTCGTCTCTCTTTCTCTCTTTAATTCTCTCTATTTTTCTTCCCCTTTGTTCTGCCCCCTCTCTTTGTCTCTCTCTCTCTATTTCTCTCATCCACCTTTGTTTCTCTCTCTATAATTTATGCCTCTGTTTTCTCGGTCTCTCTCTCATTTGTCATCATCTCTGTTTCTTCCCCCTCTATTTAATTTTCCATCTCTTTCTCTAATTTTATTTCCTTAATGGCTGCTCTCTCTCGATCTTTCCATTCCCCTCTATTTTATCGATGTTCCCCCTGCTATTTTCCTTATGTTTTCTTATTCTGCAACTAGGTCTTGCGACCCAATTGGTTTTGTCCTAAACTGGTTCAATTTAACCGTGCCGGTCTAAACCGGTCCATCTGATTAAACTAACTAGACTGGCATGAACCAACCTGGTCTGTACCATATTTGGCCAAGTTTGATCTTTCGATTTCTGACCCAGAGCATTATTTTCCGACCTTGCTCTGACCCATTTGCACCATTTCAATCATGTCTTTTATTTTATGATATTGAAAATGTGTTTGTATTGATTTTTTTCAAAACAATTTAGTGCTTATATATTTTTGGATTTCAGGTCATTAATTGTTTAGTTTCTTTCTCTGGTTCAGGTAAGTGAATTTTCATCGTAATGTGATCCATGTGTGATAAATGTATATGCTTTGTGTAAGTGAATTTGCATCATAATGTGACCCATGTGTGATAAATATATATTTTTTGTGTAAGAGAATTTACATCGTAATGTGACTCATGTGTGATAGATGGATATGCTTTGTGTAAGTGAGTTTACATCGTAATGTGATGCATATGTGATAAATGTAAGATGTGTTATTCTCTTCAGTTTTAATTGTCTGTAACCATGTTATGTTCACATATATGTTTTTTTTGTAAGTGGACTCATAAAATTATGTGACTCTGATGTTATAATTGTAACATGTATTTATATTTATTATTTGTTAAACCATTTTTCAATAATGTTTATATTTTCATTAAAAGTTTGGTAATTGTTTATTGTTCAGTTATTAAATTGATTATCATGAGATAAATATTAGGTTATGACTGATTTTACGTTAGTATGTTATCATGATTGATTATGTTACATGTATCAGTATGCATTATATGATTAATTATTATCATACATTGGACTATGCAAGTTATGAAGTTAATTCAGTCAAGTGGTAATAAAGCAAGACATGAACTTATGCACTACCCTTAGTTAACAAAAAATCATGACTCTTCATATTTTGTTCTGTTATTCGAATGAGGTGTCATCTGTTTATGCTTTCGTCACACATAAGGGAAACCTCGAAGATGAAGTATGTTGCTGATGTCTGGCTCAAGCTAGAGAGCCTATACATGACAAAGACCTTGTCGAGTATATTGTACCTAAAGGCTAAATTATTCTCCTACAAGATGACATAGGGAAAGAACCTCCAAGAACACATTGATGAATATAACAAAATATGTCTGGACCTTGAGAGCATAAATGTAAAAGATATGATGATGAAGATAAGGCATTGGTGTTGCTACATTTCTTACTGAGATCATATGAGACATTTGTTGATATTGTCAAGCACGACAGAGAAACACTGTCTTTGGAGGATGTAATTGGAGCCTTAAAAGATCTATAGAGGAAATATGAACAAAAAGAGTCCAGTGGAGAAAGTTTATCTGTGAGAGGAAGATCAGAAAAGAAAGAATACAGAGGAAGAAGCAAATCTAGATCAAAGTCCAAAAATGCAAAGAACTATAAGAAAGTTAAATGTTATCACTGTCATGGGGAAGGTCATATTAGGAGACTTTGTCCCAAAAGAAAGAAGGAATTCAAGTAGAAAGAAACTATTGAAGGGGATGTTGGAGTAGTGGATGATGGCTATGAGAGTGCTGATGTTCTCATTGTGGCTACCAAGAACTCAGAAAAGCAATGGATCCTTGATTCTGGGTGCTCATTTCACATCACACCAAATAGAGACTGGTTTGAGACATTTTCAAGACATGATGGTGGAAAAATCGTACTTGGAGACAACAAAGAGTGAAAAGTTATTGGTTATGGATTTGTCACAATTAAGACACATGATGGATTTGAGAAGCTACTTTTAGAAGTAAGATTTGTACCAGATTTGAAAAGAAATCTAATTTCACTTGGGGCTCTAGGCGAGAATGGATTCACTTACAGAGGGGAAAATAGAGTTCTCAAGATTTTCAAGGGTTCTATGCTTATGATGAAAGGATCGACGGAGAATGGTCCATATGTGCTTCAAGGAAGTACCTTAATTGGTGCAGCAAACTCAGTGTCTACACCGAAAGTTGACAAAGTAGCATTATGGCATAACATATTGGGCCATGTAAGTGAAAGAAGGCTCCAGGGATTGGAAAAATAGGGTCTTTTCAATGGGGACAAGCTGGAAAGCTTGAAGATCTATGAACACTACATCTATGAGAAGGCAACCAGGGTTAAGTTCAGCTCATCTACTCACAGAACTCAAGGAATTCTGAGTTATATTCACTTTGACCTTTGGGGGCCATCTTCAACTGAATCTCTAAGTGGAGGAAGGTACTTCATTTATATTATTGATGATTGCTCTAGAAAAGTTTGGATTTACATCCTTAAATCAAAAAATGAAGCTTTCCCAAAGTGTAGAGAATGGAAAAGAATGATAGAGTTGCAAGTAGGAAGGAAAGTGAAGAAGTTGAGAACTGATAATGGGCTGGAATACTTGAATGCATATTTCAATAATTTCTTTAAGAGTGAGAGCATTGTGAGGCACAAAACAGTACCACACACCACTCAGCAAATGGGATGGCTTAGAGGATGAATATGACTCTTTTAGAAAGAGTAAGATGCATGTTATCTAATGCAATTTTACCCAAGAAGTTTTGGGCAGAAGCTTCCAACACAGCTGCATATCTAAGATATGTCCTTCAACAGCATTGAGATTCAAAACACCTGAAGAAATATGCTCTCGATCATCTCCAGACCTATCAAATTTAAAGGTTTTTGGCTGTGTTGAATATGCACACATCAAAGAAGGGAAACTTGATCCAAGGGCAAGAAGGTGTATGTTTTCGGTTATCTAGATGGGGTAAAAGTTTTCAAACTGTGGTTTTCAGATCAAAACAGGTCCAAAAGTTTTATAAGCAAGCATGTTACGTTTAGAGAGAGTGAAATGTACATGACCAACTCAAATGTGACCAATCAAAAAGAAGCTAAGAAGACTGGTAAAATTGGTTTGGAGTTGGAGCTTGAGAACAATTGTAAAGAGCCTAATGCTATAGGTTCTATTGATTTTGATTTTGGACCAAATGATGAGCATCAGGAACTGTCAGATTATCAGTTAGTAAGGGATAGAAAAAGAAGACAGCTCAGACCATTCGTAAGGTATGGATATCCAGACCTTATTACTTTTGTACTCATAGCTGCATAAAGTTTGAATGAGGATGAACCCAGAAAATTTCAAGAAGTTATGAGAAGCCAGTACAAAAATCAATGGCTTGAAGTAATGAAAGAGGAGATCAACTCCTTAAACAAGAATCACACCTGGATTCTTCTTGATAAACCTGATGGGGAGAAGATTGTTGGCTCTAAATGGATTTTTAAGGTGAAACAAGGAATTCCAAGAGCTGAGAAGCCTAGACTTAAAGCTAGAATGGTAGCAAAAGATTTTAGCCAAAGGGAGGGCATATGTTAATCTAAAATCTATTCACCAGTAGTCAAGCATACATCCATCAGACTGCTTCTAGCTCTTGTCACTCAACATGGTTTAGAACTAGAATAAATGGATATAAAAACAACATTTTTACTTGGAAATTTAAAGGAGAGGATATATATGGCACAACCTGATGGCTTCATAAAGAGAGGAGAAGAAAAGAAGGTATGTCTTCTCAAAAAATCTCTTTGTGGTTTGAAACACAGTCTGAGGTAGTGGTATTTTAAATTTGATGAATTTATGATAAGGAATGGGTTCTCGAGGAGTATGTTTGATAGTTGTGTTTACAGCAAGATACTGAGAACAAATCAAGATTATTTCAATTACTGTATGTAGATGATATGCTCATTGCACCATCTAGTAAGACTGAAATAATAGAGCTTAAAGCTTTACTTCATAAGGAATTTGAGATAAAAGATTTAGGAGAAGCAAAAAGGATACTTGAAATTGATATTTGTAGAAACATGGTGAAAAAACAAAATATTTGTTCACCAAGAGGATTATATTCTAAAAGTTTTGAAGAAATATGGGATGGCGGACTCAAAATCTGTCAAGACTCCTCTTGCTACTCATTTTAAGATATTCTCTGATTTATCTCCTAAGACATATGAACAACAACAACATATGGAGAAAATCCCTTATGCAAGTGCAATGGGTAGTCTTATGTACACCATGGTCTGTACAAGACCAGATTTAGCTTATGCAGCAAGCCTTGTCAGCAAATTTCAGAAGGGAAGGGGCCGTGGAGAAGATTCACACAGATCACAAATCTACTGACATGATAACAAAGCATGTCACATCTATAAAAAATGATCACTGCCTAAACTTGATAAATGTGAGTACCTTTTCCGACTAAGATCTGAAGAACAACAAGAGAATTCTAGGGTTTGGGAGGTCTTATATGAAGTTTGATCCAAGGTGGAGATTTTGTAAGAAGTGTATCAAATTCAGTTAGTTTTTTTTAGCTTAATTTGACTTTGACAGCCTCTCTATAACGGTAAAAAAGTAGTTAAGGCAACTAGAAACTAATCTATCAATACATGTAGTACACTACCCATATATATATATCCACTTGGAAACAGAATCCAACATGCAATTGATTCTGTTCCCACCAAAGCAAGAAAGAAAAGCAACAAGAAAGAATAAGAAAGGGTATGAATCTGTAACCAAATAAAGCTCCGAGAGAAGAAGGCTCTTACCTGGGTGTTGGAAGCCGAGTTAAAGAAATCATGTCTATACTTCTATAATATCAATTGCTTTTGTTTTGCTCTGTACTTTATGGACTTGAAGCCTAGTAGAATTGCTATCTCTGGTGATTGGATGTAGGTTTCTTCTGGAACTGAACCAGTATAAGCTTCAGTGTGGATCTCTCCTCCTTTTCTTCTCCCTTTTGCATCGTATGTTGACCTAAACAGTTTAACCACACATATTAGTCGTCATTCCACAACAATGTGGTGGATGCATGAGTAGATTATTATATAAAAAATGTGTCCACGAAGCTACGCATGTCATGTCAGGCCGTTGCATTTACAATTGGTCAATCTTTAGGAGAGGGAAACTGCCTTTTGGGCATGTCTTATTCAAATTCGTAAAATATACAAATTTTCCAATTCCCACTTTTAAATCTATGCAAATTCTCCAATTCTAATTTTTCTTTTAACAACGACAACATTTGCGAACCAATCAGAATATTGTACTTCCTGATGAATCATACATTTAGCAGGCTTTGTACTTCCCCTTTGACAACGGCGTTTAAACTTCCATCTTTCTATCTGAATGGCTTGTGAGTAGGATCAGCCTTCAAATTTTGAGTAATGATGCATGGATCTATGCTTGGCATGTCTGAGATGCACCATGTGTATGTGTCATAGTTGTTGGTCAAGAATTCTACGAGTGTCTTCTTCAGTCCATATTCTAGTTCTGCTCCGATCATGACTCAAGGTCAAAATCATGGATACATACCTTGACCATTTCTTTATGGTGGGACCCTTTAGGATGTTGAATTGAGGTCTAACCTAGCGAGTTGTAATTGATATTTGGTTTTAATGGCTTTAAGATTTGTGAGATTGGATTTGTTGAAAACAACCTAGTCACTGCACATTCTGAATCGCACTGTGAGTTGTGAACTTGATTATTTGATGATAAATTGAAGAAACAACATTCACGTTGTGGATCCCTGGTCCTCCAAGGATCAAATTGTATGAGGAGTCTGAATTGACTACGTGGAATTCCATCATCTAGTTGGCCCATTTGGTTATGACTGTAAGGTTGATGCTTCCATTAGTGATCGCAGAGTCAAATCCTACTAACTCTTTCTCAGGCCCTATGATGCTGGATTTGTCTACTCCCATCTTCTGAAATGCTTGTGAAAGCTACCACGAACACAAAAATATGTGTCTCAAGTTGAAGCTATTTCATTTAAAGAAATAACTAGGACATCATCATGTGGCCGGTGCACTTCCCGTTATTCTAAGGAAGAAAAACTTACATATATATATGGTTTTGATTGGATTTAGGTGCTAAGGCTGAGGAATAAGAGCCTGGCAGGTCTGATGATGTTCTTCTTAGCAGTGAGCGACACCCCTTTCATATTTTCTCTGTGTATAAAGTTGATGACTCTTTTTTTGTTTAGCAGGCACACATGCTTCCTCTCTCGTCTTTAGTCTCTTTTTTGTTCCCTCCTTATATATATTCCCTCAAATATATGTTCTTTATGAGTTCCTCAATTTCCCTTTCCAAATTTTTATACTCATGAATATTATGTACATAATCTTTGTGAAAATCACAAGCTTCGAGTATGAGATGTTGAGTAGTGTTGCTAGAAGTGAGTTGCCCTCTCTCTTTGAACCCTTAGTTGTTTACTTGCTCTTAGGACTTATTGGTTCCTCACCTATCCCTGACATCATTACTATCCAATTATTGTCGTATCTCCTTTACCAGTCGTTCATGCTGTCATGTTTGGAGGAGTCTCATCCCTGACTCATGTCTATGGCTGGCATATCTGAGTCATGGCTAGTATGAAAGCTTTGACCATCAACCTTTTCGCTCGCATATCCTTTTGCTAATACAAATTTATAGGCTCTCATTGGCATTTTGCCTTTCCAGTCGCTTATTTTTATCATCCAATATCATCGAGCAAAAATGCAAAAAAAAAAAGGGAGGATGATGCATATGAAGGAGTCTACGACTGAAAAATCATCACAATTCACGATTCCCATTTATCTCTAGTAAACGTCTTGGTGTAATCTTTCAAGATTTCATTAGCATTTTGGACGATCTTGCACAAATGGTGGGTTCAATGAGGAACCTTCTTATTGATGTCAAGTCCCATATACTTGCATAAGTTGGTGAAAGGATGAGATTGATTTACAGAACAATGGATTTTCCAAACCAAGTGAGGGCTTGTCCAGTGAGACAAGAAACAAAAAGTTTGCAAAACATCGCATTTAAACTATCAGAAATGATTCTCGTCGTGGTCATCTTTTAAGCCACATATTCAGCCACTTCAGCAGTCTTCCCTTTATACTACCATGTCAGCACCAATTACTATAATAAGAGTTAGTTATACATACTTGGTTGTTATTGGCTGTTAGTCTTTGTAATTCTCTCATGCTCCTCTTGCGCAATCTTCTATAATCATTTTCTTGTAACAAACTCTCCTTTTATGGTTAATAAATTTTGCTGCTCAGTGGTGAGGTGAGCAAGCACTAATTTATAGTACAAAACCACCATTCTCAACTTGGTATCAAAGTAGGTTCATCTTCCTTATCTCCGAAGATGAAAAAAATGGAGTCTAATGCTCATCAAGCTGCGGCACAAACAACAAATGCAGCCAACACAGAAAGCAACGGTGAATACTCTAGAGTTCTGAATAGCACCCTGGAAAGCTGGAGTCCATTTAAACTTGACCATGACAACTTCATTCTCTCGAAATCTTAGGTAGTACTTGCAATCATTGGACACGGCTGAGTGAGTTCGTATTTGGAACCCAGACCCCACTTCCACGGCTACAACCTGATGGAGCAGTCAACCTAGAATTTCTGGCCTGGGTCAGAAGTGACCAGCTCCTGTTAAGTTTGCTTCGCTCCTCTATGAGTGAACGAGTTCTCAACTCGATGCTACAACACAACAGCTACAAAAGCCTTTGGAATGCTCGTGAAAGAGACTTTGCTAGTCGCTCCAACTCGATAAAATAGCTTAGGCCTTTGGAGTCTCTTTCCTTACTGCTGGGGACTCCCAGAAAAAGAGAGAGTGAAACCCCCAAAGAAAGCAAAATCGCAGGAGACAAGGCTGTAGTCACAACAGAGGGTGGCAAAGTCGTCTCTCAAAAAGTCGAAACACGAGCTGCCAAGAGGACGAAGGAAGGATGGAATGTAGTCCCCTCGGATGAGAGACCGACGAAGAAAGCATTGCCACCAAAGATGGCTGAAGTGAGTGTGAAGCAGACCTCGGCGAATGTTCAAAAGACCCTGAGTTCGACGCCTTCGCCCTCGAGAAAAGGCCAGACAGGGCAAGTATAATTTCAAGGGAAGTTCGTCGCTCCACTTCTGACTTCGTATGGGGGAAGAACGGTATATTCTATTCTGTCTTTCGGCTCTATCTCCCTCCCTCCTCCAACTGAAAAATACCTTAAACAATACCCCAAAGGAATCAATGACAATCTCAGACTACTTTGACAAAATGAGAAACATCACAGACAACCTTCTTGCAGCTGGTGATCAGTGGGTGAACAATACCTAATGCTGCACATTCTGAATGGTTTGGGTACTGAATACGACTCCATGGTTATTAATGTAACCTCTCGAGCTGATTTAGTCACCATTGAAGAAGTACATGCCTTAAACATGAGCCATGAAATTCGTATTGAGAGAAAAAATACAAAACGACTAAACTAGCTTAGAGCTACTGGTCATCTTGCTCAACATGGTGGACACAAAAGGCAAGGTCAGTCTAACTCACAACAGTTGTCCAACAGGAGTTCTAGCAATTATACTAGGCCTAACAACAACTTAGGTCAGTACAGAGGGGATAGAAGGGGCAGCCGAGGTGGCAGGTTTAACAACAGCAGAGTCATCATGTCAAGTCTGCACTAAACCATGTCATATTACAATTGATTGCTGGTGCATGTTTGATAAAACATTTCAGGGCGTCCCTCCAAACTACACTCCCACCTCACCGCAGAGTCCTAACTTTGGAACTCCTAGCTTCAATCTAGGTGCCTTTCTTATTGCTGCAGAGTCAGTCACTGATTCATCCTGGTCTATAGATAGTGGCGCAACTAATCACATTACTATAGATATTGGGAACCTTAGTGTGGCAAGTGATTATCAAGGACATGAAACGTTGACAGTGAGAAATGGTATGGCTCTCTCAATAAGTCATGTTGGCTCTACCCTCTTTAAATCCACTTTTTACCCCCTTAAACTACTTCAATTACTTAGGGTACCTGCCATAACTAAAAATTTGATTAGCATTTCTAGACTAACACAAGATAAGCCTATTTATGTGCTTTTGTTTTCCACCTCTTGTCTTGTAAAGGACCTAGTAACATGGATTACACTTCTCCACGGAAAGCTTAAGGATGGTCTGTATCATCGCTTCTTACTGAGGAAAGGACAAGCTGCTACTATCTCTTGCAATGTCTTTCTAGCACCACATGGTCATCCAATTTTATCCACTTCTGATCTGCTGCCTAAGTCTAGGGTCAATAAAATTTTATCTGTTTTAAGTTTTGAGTCCAAATGATCTAGTCCTATTATTTCCATAGTATATACCAAGGAGTCTAATGTCTGTAAACATGGTCCAAGGTGCATGTAATTACTACATCTAATACAAAAGTTTCTCCTTTTATTTCTTATTTGACTCATGTACTTCCTAATGATATTCAAACTTGGGACTATCGACTTAGACACCCCTCATCCAAAATCACATTTTCCATCTTAAAAATGGCCAATATTAAGCATGACCATCACAAGCTACAATTATGTGACTATTGTATCAAAGGAAAAAGTCATGTTCAATACTATCCTACTACCCCAACCACAACTACCCAACCACTTTAGCTTATCCACACAAATCTTTGGGGTCCAGCTTCCATTGCATCTCACTCTGGGTGCAAATACTACCTTCACTTTCATGATGAGATTTATTAGGATCAATGAAGCCCTCAAGTTGACTTATGAACACAATTTCTTATAGCCACATATTTTGAAACGCATTGTTGACATCAAGCTGTCTCTCTTAGGGTACCTGCCATAATTAAAACTTTGATTAGCATTTCTAGACTAACACAAGATAAGCATGTTTATGTGCTTTTCTTTTCCACCTCTTGTCTTGTAAAGGACCTAGCAACATGGATTACTCTTCTCCACGGGAAGCTTAAGGATGGTCTGTATGAGCTCTTCTTACCGAGGAAAGGGCAAGTTGCTGCTGTCTCTTGAAATGTCTTTCCACTTCTGGTCTGTTGTCTAAGTCTAGGGTCAATAAAAAATTTTTTGTTTTAGGTCTTGAGTCCAAATGACCTAGTCCTATTGTTTCCATAGTAAATTCCAAAAAGTCTTATGTCTGTAAACATGGTCCAAGGTGTCATGTAATTACTACATCGAATATAAAATTTTCTGCTTTTATTTCTTATTTGACTCATGTACTTCCTAATGATATTCAAACTTGGCACTATCGACTTGGACACCCCTCATCCAAAATCACCTTTGTCATCTTAAAAATGGCCAATATTAAGCATGACCATGACAAGCTACAATTCCTTCTAAGTGAACTCCATATCATTGTCTCTTTTCCCCCCGTGCTCTGGTGTGATAATCAATATAATTTTTCCTTGGCTTTCAACCCTATCCAACATGCCACAACCAAACACATCGAAATTGATGTTCACTTCATCAGAGATAAAATCATGGCCAAGCAACTCTTGATACAGTATGTACCTTCTACAGTACAAATTGCTGACATCTTCACCAAACCCCTCTCATGCCTTCTATTCCTCTTTTTCAAGGATATGTTCAATGTGGTTAACACCCCCTTGAGCTTGAGGGGGGATGTTAAGCCACCTATTCAACCACGTCAGCAGTCTTCCCTTTATACTTCCATGCCAGGACTGATTACTACAACAAGAGTTATTTAGACATACTTAGTTGTGATTGGCTGTTAGCCTTTGTAATTCTCTCATGCTCCTTGGGAAGCTTAAGGATGGTCTGTATGAGCTCTTCTTACTGAGGAAAGGGCAAGCTGCTGTCTCTTGAAATGTCTTTCTAGCACCACATGGTCATCCTATTTTTTCCACTTCTGGTCTGCTGTCTAAGTCTAGGGTCAATAAAAGTCTGTCTGTTTTAAGTCTTGAGTCCAAATGACCTAGTCCTATTGTTTCCATAGTAAATTCCAAAGAGTCTGATGTCTGTAAACATGGTCCAAGGTGTCATTAACTACTACATCTAATACAAAATTTTCTCCTTTTATTTCTTATTTGACTCATATACTTCCTATTGATATTCAAACTTGGCACTGTCGACTTGGACATCCCTCATCCAAAATCACATTTCCTATATTAAAAATGGCCAATATTAAGCATGACCATCACAAACTACAATTCTTTGTCTATTGTATCAAAGTAAAAAGTCATGTTCAATACTATCCTACTACCCCAACCAGAACTACCCAACCACTTTAGCTTATACAAACAAATCTTTGGGGTTTAGCCTCCATTGCTTCTCACTATGGGTACAAATATTACCTTCACTTTCATGATGAGATTTATTAGGATAAATGAAGTCCTCAAGTTGACTCATGAACACAGTTTCTTGCAGCCACCTATTTTGAAACACATTGTTGACATCAACTTGTTTCTCTTAGGGTACCTATCATAACTAAAAATTTGATTAGCATTTCTAGACTAACACAAGATAAGCCTATTTATGTGCTTTTCTTTTCCACCTCTTGTCTTATAAAGGACCTAGAAACATGGATTACTCTTCTCCATGCGAAGCTTAAGGATGGTCTGTATGAGCTTTTCTTACCGAGGAAAGGGCAAGCTGCTGCTGTCTCTTGCAATGTCTTTCTAGCACCACATGGTCCTCCTCTTTTATACACTTTTGGTCTGCTGTTTAAGTCTAGGGCCAATAAAGTTTGTCTGTTTTAAGTCTTGAGTCCAAATTACTTAGTCCTATTGTTTCCATAGTAAATTCCAAAAAGTCTTATGTTTGTAAACATGGTCCAAGGTGTCATGTAATTACTACATCTAATACAAAAATTTCTCCTTTTATTTCTTATTTGACTCATGTACTTCCTAATGATATTCAAACTTGGCACTATCGACTTGGAAACCCCTCATCCAAAATCACCTTTGCCATCTTAAAAATGGCCAATATTAAGCATGACCATGACAAGCTACAATTCCTTCTAAGTGAGCTCCATATCACTGTCTCTTCTCCCCCCGTGCTTTGGTGTGATAATCAAGGTGCTTATTCCATGGCTTTCAACCCTATCCAACATGCCACAACCATACACATCGAAATTGATGTTCACTTCATCAGAGATAAGATCATGGCCAAGCAACTCGTGATATAGTATGTCCCCTCTGCAGAACAAATTGCTGACATCTTCACCAAACCCCTCTCATGCCCTATATTCCTCTTCTTCAAGGACATGCTCAATGTGGTTAACACCTCCTTGAGCTTGAGGGGGGATGTTAAACCACCTATTCAGCCACGTCAACAGTCTTCCCTTTATACTTCCATGCCAGCACCGATTACTACAACAAGAGTTAGTTAGACATACTTAGTTGTGATTGGCTATTAGCCTTTGTAATTCTCTCATGCTCCTCCTGATCAGCTAAACCTGGCACCATTTCCTCGACAAAGAATGCTTAGAAATCAACACCAAGAACCACAAGTATTTAGCCATTGCAACCTCATTAGATACAACCAAGTCCTTAAGCTCGAAGCCCCCTTGGGCCTTATCACAACATATGTCAACTTAGGAAACCTTTCCCCCTGTATGATTGGATCTATCACCACTCAAAAGATAGTTTCGCAACATGTATTGTACACTTTTAATGACTTTCTTGGGTAGAATGAATAAGTCAGCGCAGAATTGAAACATGGCTAGTAGAACTGATCTTATTTATTGGAGTCTCCATACATAAGACTAATATTGACAGTCCCAGGATCTTATTCTATCAGTAATCCTCTCTACCAGTGCATCACAGCCAGTTTTACACAATTTAGTGGTAATCAAAGGCAACCCTAGGCACCTATAGGCATCTGGCCCTCAAGGAAGCCCAAAACAGTTTGGATATCTTGGAAATCCTTCTCCTAAATTCTTGAGAGAAATATTTGGCGCTTCTGAGTATTAGGTTGTAGAGTAGACATGCATTGAAATATCTCCAGGCTATCCCTGATAACCTTACTGACTCTTTAGTACCCTTACATAATAGTAATAGGTCATCAACAAAGTATATGTTCACTACCTTGAGCTTCTCACGCCTCTAGTGGTATTGGGTATTGGAGGTAGCAAAATTCAGAAGCCCAGTTAAGACCTCCATAACAATAATAAACAGATACAGAGAAATTGGATCACCCTGCCTAATGCCCTTTCCCCTCTGAGTATCCATGGAGCTCTCCAATAATCTTGACAAAGTAGGATGGAGAGGATATATATTCTATAATCCATGTGATGAAGGAGTTTGGGAAGTTAAGGCACTATACGGCTTTACCTATGAGGTTCCCATTGACACTATCATAGGCTTTCCTGAGATCTACCTTTAAGGCACATCTAGGTATACCCAGTGACCTGTGGTAACTACTGAGAAGCTTTTAGGACAGGAAGATGTTGTCTGCAATTCTTCTCTCGGGTATAAAAGTACTTTGGTTTGACTTACCATGGTTGGTAGGAAAACTTTCATTCTATCTACCAAAATCTTTGTAATGCATTTATAGATTACATAGCAACATGATATTGGTATAAATTCTCCCATAGAAGTAGGGTTGAGTACCTTAGGGATTAGGGATATAGTAGTGGATTTGACCGCTTTTAGTAGCTGGCTAGAATGGAAGAATTCCAAAATGGCTTTTGTCACCTCCTAGCCTACTACATGCCGAGCCCTCTTGAAAAAGCTAGTTGGGAATTTATCAGGTCCAGGTGCTTTATCGCTGCCAGTATTGAAAATAGCATTTCTAACTTCCTCTTCTATGATATGTGTGACTGAGAGAGAGAGTTGAGAATCACTGAGTTTGTTAAGAAGAACACTCTCTAGTATGCTCCAACTAAAAACATGTTTTGGGTTCTAGGTCCTCAGCAAGTTAGAGTAGTATTTGTAGAATATGATTATTAAAATCTTCAGGAGCTGAGATCATGACTCCTTGGTGCATAAGGTGAGTTATCTTGAATCTGATCCAACACTTCTTCATACCCTGGAAAAAGAAGGTTGTTTTTTGATCACCTAAACTGAGCCATTGGACTCTTGATTTCTGCTTGTAAAAAATCTTCTCAGCAAGCCTTAATTGTATAAATTTCTTACTAGCCATCCTTTCTTGGGTAAAAAGAAAAGCATTTGATGGGTCCCTGGCAAGGCTTTGCGGTAGGAGGTCTAGTTTGATTCTAGCCCTTTTGGTCCTAGAAGAGATGTCATTGTAAAATTGTTGGTTAAATTCCTTAAGGGCCCTTTTAACTACCTTAAGCTTTTTACAAACTTGAAACATGTCTGATCCATAGATTGGAGTACCCCAAGCTTGTTCAATGACCTGCTAAAAACCTTCTCTTTCAAACCAGAGATTGAAATATTTAGAGCTGGCCTTGGGTTTTTGAGAATTAGAGTCCATCTATATCAAAATGGGGTTGTGGTATGAGATGTTAGGAGGTGGAAAGTGGCACTGAAATATTTAGAGTTGGCCTTGGGTTTTTGAGAATTAGAGTCCATCTATATCAAAATGGGGCTGTGGTATGAGATGTTAGGAGGTGGAAAGTGGCACTTGACATTAGGGAAATGATATATCCAGTAAGCATTACCCAAAGCCTTATCAAGTTTATGCATTATGAATGTGCCATCCTGATGCTTGTTGGCCCAAGTAAATTAACAGCCAGAATACGACAAGTCTTCAACCTCAAGATTGCAGATGTAGTCATTTTAACCATTCATGCCCTTAGTCCATCCCTTAACCCCACCAATCTTGTCAACCTGATTTATAATAACAATAAAGTCTTCTAGAATGAGCCAAAGAGCAGAAGAACAGTTGATGTATTGGTTGACCAGAGAAGCCCATAACTCTGCCCTTGCATGCCTAGAATTGGAAGCATATACAAAGGAAACAAAACAATCCAAATTACAATTCAAAATAGTAATCTTACATAATATAACATGGCCAGTGGAGACAAGCACTGTCAAGTTAACAACCGTAGTGTCCTAAGCAATCTAGATCCTCCTATCTAGCACTGAAGCATAGTTAGCAATAAACTCCCAACGAGAAAGAAACTATTAACAAAGTTCTGAAAATTTATGGCCTTAAACTTGGTCTCACCCACAAAACAGACATAAAGGTTGAAATCCCTGCACTATTTCCTTACATCAACTTGTTTAAGAGAGCCATTAAGTCCCCTCACATTCCATGCAGCTATATTAAACATAGTCAAGAGTGGGTACCCCCACTGGTCTTCATAAATATCTCACCCAGTTTAGCAGGATGATGGGTAAGGTCTATCCCCTTCTTCTTCCCAGAACCACAAGATGCAATGAAGGGAGGGGTTGAAGGAGTTGAGGGTGATAAGGCTGCAATTACTTGAGAGAAGGGACAAAAGGACATTCTTTTCCCTGGAAAACAGGCGAAGCTCATCCTTTCCCTCATCCTTTACCATGTTTAGCGTGCATGGGCAAAAGCATGTTGTCCAATCACGTGCTGCCCGCGTCATTCTCATTGCAAGGTAAAAGGTAGGGCTTAAGTACCTTCACTGATGTGGCTTCACATGATTAATCCTCACTGTTCGAGGCCTTAACCCTAGTGGCTTGCATTAATGCTCAGGCCACTCCTTCGAGCACCATTCTTGGCTAGTGGCCGTTTACCCATTTTTGACATGGTCTCCATTAACGGGAAAGGCTTTTCCAGGTCCCCGGTGCTCACTTGGGAGTCTTCACGCAATAACTGTTGGGCAGTAATGGAGCTATGGATTTGACCAACATTAAACTTACTCTTTCCAAGAGATCCAGGTGGCTTGCAACTAACTCCGTCCTTCTCTTTGCTCACTAGATGCAGCGGAGAGGACAAAGTTGACCTTCGTAGAACCATCAAAGGCTCCATTAAGATGTGAATCTAGGGCTTTAGACACATTAAACCCCCAAACCTGAAGTACCTTTGCTTCATTAATGGTTGTTCCAAGTTCATTAATACCAGGTGAGCTAGGGCTCTCTTCCAAACTTGAGCAACAATGGCCCTTGATTAAATGTTGTGCTACTAAATAACCCTCCTGAACCATCGTTACCTGTGACAGGTGGCTGAGTGCCCTCCCTCCGAAGGACGGGGAGACCCAAATCTGACTTAAGATTCTAGAGAGAAGGGAGAGCTTTTCTCTCTAGGTTGGTAATTTTAAATAAGAAAATGTACATTGTTTTTAAAGTTCAATTTACTAAAGTTATAACTACTTAAACTCGTAAGGTTATCATATATAACTTGAGCTTTGTGACTTAAAAATGTCTTATTCGAAAGGTTCAAGTAGTTACAATATATTACTTGAACCATTCAAGTGATCATATTGGACGTGGTTGAAAAGAACAACAGTTATTTATAGGCTCAAATAGTATATTCTAACTACTTGTAACCTTCAAGTTATCACATTCAAAGGATTATAAGTCATTATAAAAAATACTTCCTACTTGGACGGGAAGATCAATCAAGATATATATATATTTTAGAAATTCTTTTCCGTACAATACAAATCAAATTATGATAGAAATTACAAAAAATTATTGTAAAATATTTCTATAATTTATCCCGCACAATACCTCACAATATTGAATTGAATTGGTTTCCTAAATCAAAACACATATTCTCTACACAATTAAAACTCCAAGGATTAATATAGAGCTAGGCGAATATATCTATAAATTGTTTGCATGAATTGCTTACATGTAATGTTGAAATTGTGAAAAATAAAAATATCTCATTTTTCTCAGATCACCCAATACACATCCCTTCTTTTTTATAACTTAAATTTTGAAGTTCACTTTATTAATTTGATAGATATTTAAACTTTTCAAGTTATCATATTTAACTTGAGTTTTATAATTAAAAAATATCAATAGTTAATTGAATTAATAATATTTTACATTAATTGAGTAATAATATCAGTAGTGGAGAAATAATGAAAACTGAGTAATAATATTTTACATTAATTGAATTAGGTGGGCTCATAATGTAAAATTCTTAATTTGTGAATTTTTCAGAAACACTTAATCAAAAGTTATATTTTTGCATATTAGATAATCGTAGAAATAACTCTCGGAAGTCTGATTTCCATTCCCAGTCCACTAAATAAAGAAATAATGATGCTATTAGTCCATATTAGATATAATCCATTTGGAGAAGTGTAACAAACAACTACTAAAAATGGACTTCCATATAATTTTTTCAGTTGGCTGGCACTTTCAAATAACGAGGACTCGATTCTTCCATCGTTGATCATTCTCAAATTAAGAAAAACAAATTCTTTGTTAGTATAAGTGGCCAAGATTTGTTAATTAATATTGCTTGTGTGTTGGTAGTGCGAATCCTTATTTTAACCGACGGACGGAGTAGATTCCCGATAACTCAATCTCGGTGTCAGTCATGGGGGAGTCAGCAGTGGTAATAGTCGCCTTTCTTCTCTGCCTCCTCTCTGCCTACTCAGCTGCTGATTTCTCCGGCACCCCCACCGAGTATTCCACTATACACCGCCGATCGCAGGATCAGACTTTGTGCTCTCAGCTTATCCAACCCGCTGGTTATCCTTGCTCCGAGCACAACGTACTCTCTCTCTCTCTCTCGATCGAATGATATGCATCTTCTCTTTTGGTTTAAGAGATAAAATTTTATGTATGATCTCACTACTCATTATTTGCGTTATCTTCTACTACGAATAGTGGAATTGGGGACCCTTTGTGGATTTTCCAGTTTCTTATTTCCGTTCGATTTTGTTATGGAACAACCAATTCTTATCCCTATTCGTCTTAGTACAAGTTCTATTTGTGAACTGCATAAAGGTTGTTGATATAATACAGCTATAGTTTCATACAGGATAATTTGTTTTGTAGCAAGTTCATATGCTGACTTTTTAGGCTTAATCTATTATTAGTTATTAGTCACACTGCTCTATATGAATCTCCATCTTTAGTTATGTTTGCGGGAAATTTAATTGTTATGTTTTTCTTTCAGTAATGATGAAAGTTTTATATGATTGTCAATAAAGAGTGTTGCTTGTATTGAATATACTATGCTCTATGGTAAACTTCTTATAATTTTCCTAGATTCAAACCAAGGATGGCTACTTATTGTCTCTTCAACATGTATCTTCCCATAATGGGGTTGTAAGAAGAGATCGGGGTCCTCCAGTTCTGCTCCAGCATGGACTCTTCATGGTGAGCATTCTTCCTGTGTTATACGTACATGCTTCTTTTACAAAAAGTAATGTTTTGATATCTTGTAATTTCTTTACACATTAATTGTCATAAAAACTCAGAAAGGGTGGGTGATCGATTTGGAACAAATAGACAAATCGGTCTATTCAGTAACACTGGCTGGCGGCTCAGTTCAGTTTATTTGGAAGATGAACTGTTTTCTCTTTTTGATGAACATAAAATGGTTTAGTGTGCTGTATCATGAATGAGATGCTGCATTGGTATTGTAGTCGTTTCTTAAGAACCTAATAAGAATTTTTTTTGGAAGAGGTTAAAAGTGCTCCCGAGGAGGTTGATCTGAATGGTCATGGAATTTAGATCAGCAATTAAGGATATGGACGGGCCTTTCCTCTAGTTATACATCTCAAAATTATAGGATTACATGTCTGCAAATGGAATTTCCCTCTTTGGTTACAGATAGGCGGCCATATGAAAATCGCTATTTGTGGAAATTGAATCGAAATACATGGAATCATTTCTTAGCTCCTAAAAAGTTCATTTAAGAAGTCTATGCCTTTGGGACAGTTAAGAAATTCTACATTTTCGCTCATGACTAGAGTTTCTGTTGTTTGTTTCTAGTCAATCCCCCGCCTCCCCTGGTTGGCCCTATCAATTTCTTGAGTGTAATGTTTATAGTATTTAAGGCTGCACGTTTCTCAGATATGCATTGGGCAAATTTAACAAATAAACAGGCAGCTGATGCATGTTTTTGGACTCTACAGAACAATCATTAGGCTTCATCCTTGCAGATAATGTGCATTGGCCTTTCAATTTCCTGATCTCCTCAGTATTTTGATTGAGCAGCACCTGTTTTTGATAGGATGTCTGCACCTATTTGTACTAGCATTTTCTGTCCCCTTGGGGGAAATTTTGCTTTATGTTCATTGTATTCCTTGCTTTACTAATTGAGATAGGCACTGCAGCACAAGTTGTAATTTTTATTTATGCCTAGATTGGTGTTGGTTTAAGTTAAAACTTCTTTTTGTATTCTCATATTTGCTAAATTCGACATATGAACAGGCAGGTGATGCATGGTTTTTGGACTCTCCAGAACAATCACTAGGCTTTATCCTTGCAGATAATGGATTTGATGTTTGGGTTGGAAATGTTCGTGGAACAAGGTGGAGCCATGGACACATATCTTTATCACAGAAGGATAAAGTAAGCATAAAAAAGCCATTTGTAGTTTTTATCTATAAAAAAGTTCTCTAATTATTCTGTAGTTAGTCATTGCATTGTATGCAGCAAAGTCTCAGACGAATGCTGATAGTCTTCTGCACTATATGAGTAATAAAAAGTTAAATGAAAAGTGTTTGTGACTGAGCCTGAAAATTTTGAAAGAAAATTAACGATAAATACAACTCCAACTCACGACTGTACAAAGGATGAACAGTGTCTACGTTTGTCCAGCGAAGAGAGGATCAAGGAAACTAAAGAAGGAATCCAGATCCTCAAGGTCTGGCGTGCAGATAAAATAAGCAGTCCTATCTATATTGAAAAGAGAATGTGCTATTAGCTATTTTCCTATGGTTTACTTTTAAAATTTTTATTCTAAGAGCTTCGCTGTAATCGAATGAAAACATAGGTGTATACTTATGTAGTATCCAAGAATTTGACAAAAAAGGTTAATACTATCGATTGACTGTATTGCACTTGTGCTTTTTTTGTAGGAATTTTGGGATTGGAGTTGGCAGGAGTTGGCTCTGTATGATCTTGCCGAAATGATCGACTACATATATTCGTTAACGAACTTGAAAGTTTCCGTTGTTGGGCATTCACAGGTCTGATACTTCTCTTGCAGGTGATTTCCTGGCACGTACTTTTTTATCTAACATGAGCTAAACTATTCCTTCTCAGGGAACAATTATGTCTTTGGCTGCTATAACTCAGCCAGACATAGTGGAAAAAGTTGAAGCTGCTGCGCTTTTGTGTCCCATCTCATACTTGGACCATATCTCTGCTCCATTAGTACTAAGAATGGCCAATATGCGACTTGATGTGGTATTTATTTTCTGTTGTGTTTGGTTTGTAGGGATGGTTTTTGTTGAAAAGTTATTATACGTATTTGATTTTGACAGATGATTCTTTCCTTGGGCTTTCGTGAACTTAACTTTAGAAGGTTGGTTTTCCCACTACTTCAGTTCCGTCACTCAGATTGCGAGGTTTAACACATTCCCGTTGGAGAAATGATTTATTCATGCTTTGTCTTTAGTGATTGGGGAATCAACCTTCTGGATTCTATTTGTGATGGTCACATGGACTGCAATAATTTGCTAACTTCCATCACAGGTTCTCCCTCCCTCCCTCACCCCGAGCTACTTGAGAAAGTGTGCTTGTTTATATTGTGTACAACTTACTATACAGGATCAAATCGTGTTCTTGAAGCTGTTTATTCAAATGTGCTGCCTAAAATGAATCTCTCAATAACTCCTTTGCTTGAATAACTTCTCAGCTCTGGTACTTTCTACTGCAAGTGGCTCCTTGTAAACAAATATGAGGATGTTCTTATGCTGTTCCTTACAAAAAAATTTGTCCGTCTTGTTTTTTTACTTGACCATAGAGTTCTTAACTTCTACATTCATTTTATCTGTCTTTTCAACCTTAGCATTTTACCTTTCCACACGTGTTCACAGTGTTATCATACTAACTTAGCTTTTTGATAATTTTGCAGGTAAAAATTGTTGCTTTAATAACTCAAGAGTGGAATTTTATCTGGAATATGAACCTCACCCATCATCAGCAAAAAACCTGCACCATCTTTTCCAAAGTATGCTCGTACAACATTTGTTTTATGCTCATGTTTTATAAGTTTCCACTTATTTCTGTGCAAATTCTTGAAGTTAGCGCGATTGGTTTTTAATACTTGAAGCTTGATTTAAAATGTTGAGATCATTGTCGCTCGTGTTAAACCTGATGCATGTAGAACACTCTACCTATAGACATCTGTAGAACACTCGATCCTATAGACATCTGTAGAACACTCGATCCTTTGAGAGCTCCTCGAGTGTTTTGAATCATTTCATTGATTAAGTACATTCAGAGATAGCCGTAAGAATAAGCTAGTTGTGAAGTCGTTTGTTTATTATATAGTGTATTACAAAGGGATTAGAGAGTACTTCTATGACAATTAAAGAGCACTTAAATTCCGTTAAGTATGTTCAGCTATCTACAGTGACTTCAATCTTGTTTATTTAAATGGACATCCTCTCGTACAGATTGATCTAATTTTGCATTCGAAAAAAATCCTTTTATTTGGAGTAAGGGAAGGGCATCTTATTCTAAGGATAAGAGGATTGAATCAGAATACCAGAGTTTCAGGGGAATATAAAGAAACATAAAAATGAAATTGAAATTTTTTTTTATCTAGTTTCATCTCCATACCTTGGACATGAAACTAAGGGATATTAAATTTATTTGATGTTGAACAAATGGGTTGCAATCATCGGAAAGAGGATTGCTTGATTATATAGATGGTGCATATAATGAATATGCTGCAAGGACTGTGTGATTTTATCTCATCTGTATCCTCTATCTCATTGCTCAGTGCCTGCTTACATTCAACTTATTATTGCTTTTGGTGGGAAGGAATTTCCTTTTGCAGCTTAGTTATTGTACTTTCTAGAGGCTCTATTTGCAATTGATCTTCATATTCTTTTAAATATTTATGTGCTATAAGGTGTATGTTTCATTAAATTACATAGAGTGTCATGCATTAAAGCCTCTCTTCTATGGTTGTTCAAAAGAAAGACTGCTGGCAACACTGGGTTCTACACATTATACATTTCTTGACGAAATTATGGAGTCATTAAAGAATTACCCATCCATAACGCAAGGACTTACTACTTCTTTGTTCTTACTTCTACAGTTCTACTGATCTCTTCTTCTCTTTTTCAGTGATTCGTAAGGGTACCTTTTCCAAGTATGACTATGGAATGTTAAAAAACCTAAAACTGTATGGTCAATTAAAACCTCCTGCATTCGATCTTAGCCTCATACCCAGATCGTTGCCTCTGTGGATGGCTTATGGGGCCAATGATGCTTTAGCAGACGTGAAAGATGTGCAGCACACCCTTAAGGAATTGAAGTCCAAACCTGAGTTGCTTTATCTGGAGAACTATGGTCATATAGACTTTATTTTGAGTGTAAATGCAAAGAAAGATATCTATGACCACATGATCAGATTCTTAAGGTCACTGGGTAAGTCCAGTAGTTCTTGAAGTGCAGCCTGAATTATGATGTATATGTTCTCTCATAATTCATTCATATGTTACTGTATATAAAGGCCAGTGAGTATTATACTGAATTCTGTGTGTCTAATGCGAGTGGCTTGAGCATTGTTATTCTTCCCTAACTGCATATGTGCATTTATTCTTAAATGCTATAGGAGATTTGTCAATCCTTGATATATATTAGCAATTGTCAAGTAGAAGCATAAGAGGAGAAATGTAATCATCAACATTTTGAATTATTTGGAAATGGTATATGTACAAAGAGGCTTCTATCCTATCTCTGTCTTTGTTTTCTATCTCACATTCATGCATGTTTTAGTTACCTTAATACCTAGCTTACAATTATTGTTTCTTTTTGTTTCTCCTTTTCTCTTCATTATAATCATTTACGCAAATGGCCTGGCTTAGGTAGCCAAGAGACAGAGAGATTGAATGTGGCGGTAAAGAAAGGACGAGGAGAGAGAAGAGAGTTGCCGGAGGGAGGTACAGAGTAGTTAGATAGACAGAGTTGAGAGAAAAAGAGTAATTCCATTAGAATGGTGTTAACTAATAGGATGGTATTGAGGAGGAATACATTAGCCTAAACCTTCAGTGATCACTATTTCCAAGATCCGATAGACTTGAAAGATCTTATAAGGACGATATAGACCATTGCAATTGTGATGTTATTTCAGTGTTCTGTGTGGTAGTATTTGTATTTTACTGTCTAATATTCAATGGTGTTCTTAAACAATAAAAAAAAAAGAAACAACCAACAATTCATAAGCAGTGACGACATGATATTATTGAAGCAGTAATTAGGGGAAACAATATTAGGACACCAAGTTACAGTGATATATATGTTAAAATTTAACAAGTGAAGAGAAGATGAACCAAACACACCTGCTAGTTTAAATAAACTTATAGTAGCAATTGACCAATACCCCAAAATTTGGGTATTTCAGTTATTCCATACCATATTACACCCAAAGTCACTCTTTCTATTAATTATGATTCTACCACTTCTACTTTGCCAATGACCTTTGTCTCACACTCCATTTGTTCCGCAATCCCATTAGTTGTTGACTTGCTGATCAAATCCGCCTCCCCATTTTGAACCTTTGACTGAGGCTCCACCAGTTCTGTAATCTCATTGGTTATTGACTTGCTTACTAAATTCACATCTCCATTCTGAATCGTTGACTGAGAGTCCACTAATTTCGCAATCTCATTACTTGTTGACTTGCTGACCAAATTTATATTCCCATTCTGAACCTTTGACTTGCTATTAAGATCAATGCTTCTCTTCCTTACCTCGTCCACAAATGCCTGCATATTCCTGTCTGAGGAGCCCCCTTCCGCCACCGCGGCCTCTGCCATCTCTTTCAACTTCAAAGCATTCTGCTTGATCTCGACGGCCTTCAGCCCGACGGTTGCCTCAAGCAAGCATTTCTCAATCTCATCCCTAGTGATCAACCTGTCCTCAGCCTCGCCCCTACACATCCTCACTCCAACCATGAACTCATCCACCAAGTATTTAGCATCAGTAACTTGGTCTCCCCACTGCGGGAAAGCGATGACCGGCATGCCGGAGGTAAGCGCCTCCATGGATGAGTTCCAACCGCAGTGAGTGACAAAGCATGCAACAGACGGGTGAGCTAATACTTGCTCTTGTGGACTCCACTGCACAACCTTACCCTTATCCCCAGCTTTCTCCAAGAACCCATCAGGCAAAACAAGCAACTCATAGCCAGAATCCCTGTGGGGTGGCTTCATCACCCAAATGAAAGACAGCCCTGAATTCAAAATCCCATAAGCAATCTCATCCACTTGATCTTGCTTCAAATAAACCACACTTCCAAATGAGATATACACAACAGATGATGCAGGCTTAGAGTCAAGCCACTCGATGCAGTCATCGGCCTTCATGAAGTCTCCACGAACTGTAGCATTAGGTGCCTTTGGATTCTTAAACAAAGGACCAACTGTCTTGATTGGACAGAGCTTTGACATGAATTCAATAACATCATTCTCGAGCTCCTGAAAGGTGTCCATTAAAATGCAGAAAGGCTTGTCCAAGTTCCTATACTGACCCAAAATAGCCCTCCTCAGAAATGGGTAAGGCGTAGTTGGGTACAAAAAGCTAGCAACTTCATCGTGCTTCAAAAGAGGGATACAAGGCAACTGAACATCAATGAAAGGCTCAGTTTCAGAAGGAAAAGGGACTAAACCATGGTAGTAATGGTAGTAAGTGGAAAAGCAAGCACAAGATTGGACCCAAAGCATGGCAGAATGAAGGCCTAGAGTTTCAGCAACATCAGAAACCCAAGGAATGAATGGGTTATTAATGAGACAAGATACAGGTCGGTTTTGCTCGGCATGTTTGCTAATCATGATAGGAAGGATTTTCTTGCCCACAAGCTCAAGTTGAGGCAAGTATTGGTCGAGATCCTGGCGTCTTGGCTCATCCTCATCCCAACCATCTTCAAAAAACTCGAACCGGATAAAGCCATCCCCAACCGGGGTAGGCTCATCAGTGATATTACTGGCTTTTCGCATCTGTTTGCCAATGCTTTCAGGTGTAGTGAATGTGACAAGCAATCCCCTTGAAGCAAGACGCTTTCCAAGTCTTAGTATAGGGTTCACATGGCCTTGGCCTGGGAAAGAAACCAAGAAAACATGAACTAAAGATTCAGACCCCATTTTCACTCTCCTTCGCTTTGAGCTTAGAAAACAATGGAAGTGTTTTTGTGTTTACACAATTCGATGGTAAACTTGGGTGGGAGATCAGTAATATATACAGAAGAAAAAAGGTGGGAATTTGAAAATGGAATTTGGTTTGTAATAGGAATGTTAGTTGGTAACTAGGCTTTTTAGTTGCTGAAAGTTTGGTTAAAGAATTAAGAAGCAAAAAACCAAGTACGATGCAATCGCAAAGAGAAAACAAAGATGCATATGTAATTGTATGCAAATTAAAATTTTTGTAGAGAACTAGTCTGAGTGTCTGCTGTAATGTAATATATGTCCATCAACATCAAGCTTTCTCAGTTCAACAAGAAAGTTGCTCTGATATAATCCAAGTGAATCCTGACATAAAGAAAAGTACATCACAGTATTTATCATCACAATATCGATTTCACGTGTCAAAAGCTTTAGAACAGTTAGATTATAGATCAATACTGTTAATATATGTGTAAATTAACTATATATATATGACAGTAAGTACATAGTATTAATATACTGGTCAATAAACTACTATATGTAACGCACAATAGTCGTCTTTCAACAATTTTGCATCCCAGATTTAAGTGATAATTGACCAACAGCTTCCATTGGCACTTGCAATAATCTGAAGTTCAGGTAGTCATTTGCCTTCTTATTACCATCTTAAAAAACTACGTAAAACTACCCAAACAATTTGGGTACGTAATGAATAATTGACTGACAGCTTCCTTTGGGACTAACAATATTCTGAACCTCTCTGAACATGTGAGTCCAACCTTTCACAGTTTATTTCTTATCATCATCCTTCTACCTTGTAATCTTGTTACCTTGTCACGTACCATCGACTAAGAAATTTCATGCAGTTATTTCAAAATAATAGCTGCAGATTTAATTTGTATATTTTAAATAAACTCCAAGATATAATCTCAACTTAATTTTTATGAAAAATTACACTTTACCTCCTCAAACTATTGATAATAGATACTTTAAATATTAAACTTTAAAACATTACTGTTTAAATCTTCAATTATATGAAATTCATAATTTTAACCCCATATCCAACTATTGTTACATTTCATGTTACAAGTCTTCTTATCGTCAGCCGTTGGATCTCATCAAACTATGTATTAATTAAATGATATTTAAATTGAATAAAATTGGAAGTATATAATGTTTTTGAAAACAAAAATTAAGTACATAAACATGCTACATATAAGCTATAAATTCAATTTTTTAATAATTTATTAGAAAATCAAAATTTGAAGCATTTACCATTTTAAATATTTATTAAGAAAATAACTCTTCTGGATAAAATGTAAAGATAAAAGTTAGATACAAGAAAAAGAGTAAAGATATTGTTGATTTTAAAAATTCAAATATTAATTAAGTAATAATTTTAAGGACATGTCATGATAAGAATTATTGCATGGCTTCCTATAATCATGATGATTATTAAACCTCAAACATATATAAAGGGAGAAAAAGTCAAGGAGATGATGGATGTCCTTACGTATATATCTTATAATTCATTTAATAAAAGGTCACATTTTTCATAGTATCTGTAGATCAACAAAGCCCACGTTTTTGTAACTATAATTCACGGTCCCTTTGGTGGCTATAGCTACCAAGGAGAGAGTTCAAGATCAACGCCATGAGGGGTGGCTCAATACTTCTTGGAGCCCTAGACAATAATTATATTTTTGGGCCTAAACGATATTGCATACATTTATATTTTATATATCATTATATTTTTTTTAAATTCCTTCTTTTTCTTATTTCAGAAATCTTCTAAAGTTTTAATAGAATATAATTAATACATTTGCTATTTTTATGTCACACATGATTAATACAAGATAAGATTCATAACTATATTTTAATATAAAAACTTACAAGAAAAAACTATTATCAGAATGTCAAAAGAATAATTGATTCATTTTTACTCATATATATGTCAATATGGTAAGTAAATTTGTTTCTTGACTTTTAAAGTGAAAATATTACCTGTACGTATTAAATTCAGTAACACATAAAATAATTCATTATGTATGAAATATTACATTATGTATAAAATTTAATGTAAAGAGAAGCTTACATGGGAAAATAATTCATTAAAACATTATTTTCTAATGGGATGAATAAATTATTAAATTTAAGATTTTCTTTTTCAGTTGGCTATTTTTATTCTTAAAGAATAACTTTAATTACTTAAAATTATTTTATAATTAACACTCAATAATAACTAATTAAACTAAAATATCAATAAGAAATTTAAGAGATTGGGCCCTTCATGTACTAGAGGCCCTCGGCAAGAGGCCTAAGATGCCCGCCCTGACCGCTATATATCTCTACTTATTTTGTTATAAAATATTATTGAAGATAGATTTGTAAAAGAAAATTGAACTAAAAAATTTGGGTTTGCGTGCACCGAAAAGATAGCCATGGCATGAGTTGTGAAAGGAAAAGAAAAAAAAATGTAAATTGCACAAGTGAGAGAGCTGGGGAGGGGGGAGAGAGAGGGAGGGATGAAAATGGCAAAAGGTAAAAATAATGCTTAAAATTTAAGGTAGCTTGAGTAAGAGAAGTATATGAAAAGCAAATTTAATGTTAAAAATGGAAAAGTTGCACCGGAAGGTGAAACGTTATGAAAATTCCAACCCTACGATAGCATTTTTTAAATACTATCATAATCATTTTTAATAGCGTTTAAAAATGTTATTGTAACATTTCGATAACATTTTTTAAATGCTATAGAAAGGTTTCCATAACATTTTATAGACGCTATTATAAGCGTACCAACAATGACAAACTTTCTATAACGTTTAAAAATGCTACTGTAACCTTTCTATAGTGTTTTTTAAACGCTATAAAAAGTATGTCATTGCGTTTAGTACGCTTATAACGGCGTTTATATAACGCTATTGTAACCTTTCTATAGAAAGGTTTCCAAGCGCAATGGGGCAATTTCTATAGCATTTAAAAAACACTATAGAAAGGTTACAATAGTGTGTTTTAAATGCTATAGAAAGTATGTCATTGCGCTTGGTATGCTTATAACAACGTTTAAAAAATGCTATTGTAACATTTCTATAATGTTTTTTAAACACTATAGAAAGGTTACCAAGCGCAATGGGACACTTTCTATAGCGTTTAAAAAATGCTATAGAAAGATTACAATAGCGTTTTTAAATGCTATGAAACATGTATGATAGCTTTTTTTAAAGCTGTTAAAAGCTTTCTATAGTGTTTTAAAAATGTTATTGTATGTCTAACCATATCATAACTGTATTTGCCTATTGTGCTTCTTTACGCTATTATATTCTCTTACAGGGTTTTAAATGCTGTAAATAAGTTACGCTAATGTATTAAACAAATATAAATATCATCCATTAAATCATTAATTTAAAATATTTAATTAAACAAATTTACTAATAAAGATCCATATCATACACGATATCAAATGTTCAAAAAAACCCTACAAAAACATTCTAAAGTGTTCATATTACATATTAAAAATATTTTGAGTTGTACTAAATGTATCAAATACAAGTCAAAGTTTTCATCAATGACCTTTCATGTCTTCCTGTTGGAATCATATTCCCCATCATTATGTGGAACCACGCACTATCTGAATTACTGTGTTTGTTGTGTTTTCGGTGGACCTACATGAAAAAAATAATTGTTATAGTTCAATATCCACTTATAAACATATATATGATATCTATAAAAAGCTTTCCAATATTCAGATATATTGATCTATAAGATTGTAATCTAGATTGCAAAACCCTATTTCTTGAAATACATACTTTCCATGCATCTATTATCTATCCTTGAAAATGCATATATAATAGCAGGTTAGAAAAATAACATAAGCAAATCCATTACAAATGCAAGAACAAAAATGCAAATCCAACATTTCAATCCACCCTTCAAAATTCAAACAGTTATTATAGGACAAAGCAAACTACACCCAATATCAGTGATCATATAATAGGACAAAGCAAATTGCACCCAAAATCTGCCAAACCAACCGAAACATTCAAAATTCAAACATCTACTTAAATCATCCACGCTACCTTGAGGATGTAAATGAAGGTTTAGAAATAAGGGAAAGAGAATAAGTCAAAAGCAAAGTTAAAACACCCGATTTGGTTTGTATATGAAATTATTATGAGATTCACGATGCATTTCATTCTCTACTGTTCTTTTCTCTATCACTGTGACTAATGCAGACAACAACAATGAAGTAAGTCTCTTTTACTCACTTTTATGGGGATGGTACTCAGTGTCAGCGATGGTCACTCACTCAATATTATTTTTCTCATTATTAATAATTCTTTATTCATATTAGATTATTACCAAGAAGCCTTATTCCTTGAGGTAATTTCATTGTTAGAAATGCGAGAAATTGAATTATTACCTATAAAGTATTAACATCTGTGTTGACTCTTTTGATTTACACAGGATGTCAGAGTTGTAAGTGTTTCTGAGTATGTCTAGTTGGTACTCTCTACAACTAAAACAATCAACCTTTCTGTTCTACATGTATAGTTTCTTCCTTGTGCTATTTTCCAACAACTTCTATTCTTCTCGTTTGTTAAAATTATATGCACATGATTATGATTAATTCAAAAAACCAAAAGGCAACTGCTAGCCTTCATACTCAGTTTTTTTGGGTTATCTGCGAAATATATAACTGAACATATATCAAAACCTTACCTTCAAAATTTAGAAATTACCAAAAGCATGTATAAATGCAAAAAAGCTACAAATTAATTGTTATTCCACACCTACAACCTAAAGGGTTAAACAAATGTACCAAAACCAAAAAGGAAAGAAAAATTATCAAAGGCAAAAAGATAGAGGCTCGTTATAATTACTTTGGCATGGCCTTGTGCTGGTGTTGCAGGCAAAGACTAGGCATGCTTTATTTTTAAAAAGGGAAGAAAAATCAGCCCACATTTCTAACTCCCACAATACTAATCATCATATGAGAAAAAAATAACATAATATTCAAAATCCAAATTCACCAAAATAAACAAATCCAACACAAATGCAAAAATATAAATATGAATCCAACTTTTGAATGCACATGGCTAGCACCCCCTACATCCTAAAGGGTTAAACAAATGTACCAAAACCAAAAAGGAAAGAAAAATTATCAGACACAAAAAGATAGAGGCTCCTTATAATTACTTTGGCCTGGCCTTGTGCTGGTGTTACAGGCTAAGACCAGGCATGCTTTATTTTTAAAAAGGGAAGAAAAATCAGCCCACATTTCTAACTCTCACAATACTAATCATCATATGAGAAAAAATTAACATAATATTCAAAATCTAAACTCACCAACAAAAAAAATCCAACACAAATTCAAGAATACAAATGAGAATCCAACATTCAATGCACATGGCTGGCAGTCCCCCCTCCAACATTTCAAATATGTCAACCCACATTTCTAACTCCCGCAATACTAATCATCAGATGAGAAAAGTTTAACATAATATTCAAAATCCAAACTCACCAATATAAACAAATCCAACATAAATACAAGAACACAAATGCAAATCCAACATTTCAATCCACATGGCTAGCACTCCCCCCGGCATTTCAATTTCCAACCCATTAAAATGCACATAATTTTCATCATCATACCTATAAACACAACCACCATTTTTCTTCCAATCTCAATTAACACCAATAATACAACCAATAATCAAACTTAAATCAACCTAATTTCAATCATGTCCAATAAAATATCAACCAACAGTAGTTGGAAAAAAAGTACTTACAATGGGACAATTCTATTAGTGGGCCATGCAACTGTGCTACCTACTGCATCTTCAATATATTTCATTGAAAACGTAGACCTCCATAAGTAAGCTTCTGGTTTTGTTACAACATCTATCCGAACTCTCGTGGCATCAAGTCCAAGAGGCATATGATAAACAAGGTCTTTTGGATCACTTGAAGACCAACGTCCTTCAGCAACTACCTCATTTGATCTGATCCAATCAAATCACTTCATTTTTCTCACGTGCAAGTTATTATTCACACTCTATAATTAACAATATAATATCATTAATTACCAATAGTAAAGCTCCATGTGCGAACAAATAAAAGTTTTAAAATTTATCGAGGTTGATGGCATGTCTGAAAAGGATGATCCTTCATTTCGGTGAAGCTGAAAACTAATTTAGATTAGCGTATGAAATTGTACTAATTGGGAAAGTCAACTCCATTCACTATTTGCATATTTATGTACACCTGCTTCACTATGCACTCCATAAGGTTTCGCATATGATCAAATTTATTCTTCAATTCGATATGATCTTTTCGAAGCTTTGTATAGGCGTAATGCTTTAGAGACAAAATGGAAAATTTGGTAAGAGTAAGCATGTTTCCAAACGCTCTAAGTCGTCCATGTCTCTATGGATCAAGAACTTGAGATAACAATCCTCAATCAAATTTTGTGTCCCAGATGATGATGCACCTTGACTTAACTCATTCAACTTTTTCTAAAAAGCAATGATGTCATGTGACATTGATTATCTAGTTGTGTGACACTAAATAGATAAATAATGAAATGCTTACAATAGCTTCAGCATCAACTGAGTTTGTAGGTTCGCCACTTTTTTTTATGTTCCCTCGTCCAAACACCGATTCTAGAAGCAGATTCAAGGGTTTGACTGCTTTTTTTTTTCTATAAAGAACCAAATTCAATAAGTTAAAGATGGTTAATTTTTTTCTATTAAAAAAATAAAAAAAATCTACATTTTACCATATCTTCAGTGAATCACGCATATCTTCTACGGCTGCATGTGTGGGGGATTTGTTTTTCATCATCTCTTTGAATTTGGCACTTATTTCCTAGAGAAATGTATACATATGACATAGAAGTATTAATTTAACTATAAAAACTATTAAAACTCAATCAATGAGAAATTACCTCTGATTTTTCTCCCATCTTAACCTTCACATAAGCCTTCCACTCTTGAATTGAACTAACATTATCGGACTTCAATTTCATCCTTTCTTGCTCGTTAGCCACATTTCATATGCTAGTAACAATTTTTTATTTAGAATACCTCCACAACTCTCTCATGTGTGAAATTATTATTTTCTTGCATTATTCATCAATTGTATATCTCACCTAACAATAAAAAATGAAGTATATATGTCAATGCTAAAAATAATGTACTTTTTGCCTAGCAATTATCAATGCAATATTTAAAGTAAATTACCATACTTGTATTGATTCCCACATAACCTCCTTATTCCCGTGGGAACCTTTCTCTAATCTGCAAATGGGTACGATTTTTCGCACAAGAGGTCCAATAAAAGATGATAAACTACCAGAACATTCACCAATCGGTTGGCCCATGATGTTCATCTCTATGTTAATCTGATTATTATCCTCGACAGAATACTCTTCAACTTAGATGCACCTCTCCTTCGTGTGGTCTCTACATGAGAATCAGGTGTAGGCTCACATGAATGGGTAGTGGGTGAAACTAAAATGTCTTCAGGAGCAGCTCCCTGAGTGGTGGATGTGGGAGAATCATGCGGCTGGAAATGGATGACTAGCGGAGCAAGTGGTGTCATGTTAGGCTGAAGATGTGTCATGCTAGGTTTCAGAGATTTATCTCTAGATACTATATTTTTTATCGAGCATTTATTTCTTGGTGGATGGGAATCTGAAATTGATTGGGACTCAGATTCTAAGAGTTTACGTTGCAGCCTTTTCTTTTAATCCACCATACTAATTAATCTATTCAATACGAACAAAAAATGCATTAGCAAAACACAATATTCATATAATCAATGTAACATTTGAAAGCAATTAATTGAAGGAAAGAGAAGTTATCATATACCATCCTTTAGGCCTTAAAGTTCAAGACTTCCAAATATAATAAAATATATAAGTATGAATAAAATAGATTGTAAAATATTGATAGGTGAAAGAAATATACATAGAATATTTTATTTAAGTTAACATTTAGTCTAGAATAATGTCTTCGCCATCAAGTCTTACATAACTACATTCATCACTATCATCATCATTCATTTCAAGTATTGAAGATAACTCTTGAGGCATGAATATCTCATCATATAAACCTATAGGTGGTGCCCTAAGAACATTATACCAAATAGGAGGTCACATTCTCTCTAGAATAAAGAAATTGTTTTGCTTGTGATGCTAGTATGAATTACTCCCACAAATTGGGATTGTCCATAGTGTAGAATGATGATGGTGAAACCATCTTCAACCCTAATGTCATTACTTACATTTGCCCAGATACATTTAAAGATTGGAATCCGAAAAGTATAATAATCTAACAAAATTATATCACGGATCACTCCATAATAAGAAACCACATTATAAACTTGTGAAACGTCTCTAGCTCTTGATCTGCACATAATTGTTGCTTCAATCGTGACACCATTATTTTTTAGTTGACTTTTTTGCTTCCTTGGTATGAAAGCGTTGTCCGTTAATAACACATCCAGTATAAGATACTGCTTGTTTTCGAGGACCAAATGCAAGCCATTTTAGTATGTCCAACCCATCACTCATAGAAGAATTCATCTGAATATTTAAGAAAGTATTAAATTTAATCTGTCAATATCGTAAAACTTTCATCAATCATTTGTAAAACAATTTGTAACATGTAATTAACCTTCTCCTTAATCCATGGTGAAATTTTTCTGTATGCCTCTTCCATAGAAATGTATGATTTCTTTTAAGATCTTTATTTGATCGTTGTAACTCGCACAAATGTATTCTAACATCAAATGTACATATATTGATAGGTGATATATCAATGTTGTGTCAATATAAATTAGTTGAATATTCTAATAAACTTATAATTACTTACTTAAAGAATGGTTCGACCACACCAGTATTGAATAACACATAACGATGCACACTTTTTAACATGTCATCACTCATCATAATTGATATTCCTACTGAGATTGGACGTACTTCAAGAATAATGTCGCTAATGAAATCTTAATTGCGGAATTCTCCATGACATGGTTCTATTTCTTTCTTCATAAACTCACTACAAAAGTCCACACACTCATCTGCTAGATAACATTCTGTAATACATCATTCAGGTCGTGTATGATTTCGAACGTATCCTTTTAATATCTTCATATACCTAAAACCAAAAAAATCACATTTTAATGTATTTTTTACGGTTAGGACAATATTGCAAATTGAAGAATCATGCTTTGATTACCTTTCAAAAGGATACATCCAACTGAAATGGACAGGACTGCATAGATGTGCTTCTCGCCCCAAGTGAATTACTAAGTGAACCATTATGTCAAAGAATGATGGTGGGAATAACCTTTCAAAGATACACAATGTTTCAACTACTTCATTTTCCATGGCTTGTATTCTTTCTCTATCAATGAAAAGCTGACACAGTCTATTGAAAAAAGCACATAATCTGAATATTGCATCTTTGGGCCCTTTTGGAAGAAATCCCCTACAAGTAGCAACTACTAAATGAGAACATGGAAATCATGTTATTTAAGAACAAGGACTTTACAATCTTCCATTGATATGCAATTTATAATATTAGAACTGTAACCATCCAATAATTTTAGATCGAAAAGCCTCCTACAAAAGGTTTCTTTCTCTTTTTTGGTTAATGAGTACAGAGCAAGAGGAAGGACAATTCTAGATCCATCATCTTTTGGATGCAAGCCATGCTTAATATCCACGTGTTGTAGATCCTTACGTGCATTGATTCCATCTTTTGATTTTCCTTTCACATTCAGCAATGTAACAATAATGCTTTCACATATATTTTTCTCAATGTGAATCACGTCCAGATTATGACGTAATATTAATACCTGAAAATGTGATGACAACATCTAAAAATGTTCAAAATGAAACTAACACTAGAGAAGTTGAAAGATACTAACCTCTCAATATGGTAGATCAAAGAAGATTGATCTTTTCTTCTATATAGTATCCGCTTCTTTACCTATTTTCTTCCTTTTCTTACCACATTTTCCAAAATCGTTGACATAGTCTTTTAGTTCGAGAGAAACATTGCGACCAGTTATGATTCTAGGAATTTGCTCATGCTCCTCATTCCCATCAAATCATGCTTTCTTTGTCCTAAATGAATGAAATGGAGGTAGAAAGCGTCTATGACCCATGTATGCGCACTTACTGTTGTATTTTAACTAGCAGGAATGTGTGTTTTCACCCCAAATTAGACATGCTATTTTTTCCTTTCGTAGTACATCCAACAAGATTTCCATATGCTGGAAAATCATTGATGGTCCACAACAAAATAACTCTCAGATAAAAAAAGATTTACTAAAAGCATAAAAAATGTGCACCCCATTATTCCATAAATCTTGAAGATCTTCTACTAGAGGTTGTAAATACACATCGATATCCTCCCCTAGTTGTTTTCGGCTAGATATTAACATTGTCAATAAGATATTTTCTCTTTTCATGCATAACCATGGTGGTAAGTTGTAGGTCACAAGCATGACTGGTCAATAACTTATGTACTGCTCAAACTATGAAAGGGACTAAAACCATCTGCGACAAGTCCTAACCTAAGATTACGTAGATCGGATGAAAAAGAAGGTCATTTCTAATTCACCAACTCCCACGCCACATAATCTACAATGTAATGCATCTTCCCATCATTACTCTTATTATTTTGATGACACCTTAAAGCCTTAGCAACTTTTGCAGACTTGAACATCCTCCTAAACCTAGGAATTATAGGAAAGTACCATAAAACTTTTGCAAGTACACCCCTTTTTATCTTATTTGACCGTCCATTAACTTTCCACATTGAAGAGCAAAATCTTGGACATTTCTCCAAGCATGAATTTTTTTGTATCCTAAATCAAATCTTTGAGAAGCTTTCTTACTAAATACATAGATCTTGGAATCACATTCTCATCTGACAACATATCATGTAAAATTTCTAAAACTTCAGTAAAGCTTTTATCATACCAACCACTCTTGGTTTTTAAGTTTCAGCGTCTCGTAACTTATCCATGAAATCCCCATCTCTCCCATCAAAATCCCTAGAATGTTGGTTTGAGCATTAAAAAATATTGGCTAAATGAGCATTAAAGAAATAATTAATTAGCATTTCTAATGATTAATAAACCTAACATACAAGAACAAACCAAAAATTAAAGTCAATATACTCAACACTCCTCTCTGTCCCCAAAAAAATCCAATCTGACTTTTGTTCCCTCAGTCTATGATAAGAATCAATTATAGACTGAACAAGAAACTATGTTCATGGGAATGGCATTACTTGAGATTTGTTAGCTATAAAAGGTCCAAAAATAAACAAAATAATAATAACAAAATGCAACAACTATTGGCTAAATGAGTATTAAAGAAATAATTAATTAGCATTTCTAATGATTAATAAACTTAACATTCAAGAACAAACAAAAAATTAAAGTCAATATACTCAACACTCCTCTATGAGCTTTTGCTCCCCCCCCAAAAAAAATATAATCATACTTTTGCTCCCTCAGCCTAATCTGATAACAATCAATTATAGACTGAACAAGCAACTATGTCCGTGGGAATGACACTACTTGAGATCTGTTAGCAATAAAAGGTCCAAAGATAAATAAAATAATAATAACAGAATAGAACAATACGGTCCCACTAATTTTGATGGAGAGAGATTATGGGTTTCTAAGTCCCAAATTCATCTACAATTGAAACAACATATAACTATTAATATTATAATTCCATTCTGTATCTTTTGGGGAAAGCAACCAAAATAGATGATGTACTACAATATCATATGCAACAAGTCTAGAAGAATAAAGTTTTCAATTGAACAAATTATTAGGATGCATCAATTAAATCAACATTAATATATAATGCATAAGGATAACATAGCTTAACAATTAATTGCAAGACGTTTATCTGTAGCTAATATCAAAAGGTCAGAATATAAGAACTGTGTCTATACTTTATTTTTCCCTTCTTTATAGTTCTAAAACTTCCAAAAGAAGAAGGGTCGCCTGTGCAAGTTGTGGCTGGAGTAGTGTATTTGGTAGTCGACATGCCGTTACACAGTAAAATAGATTAATTAATAACATTTCAGTTGAATAACATATGGTTTTCAACAAACCAGCCATAATTAGAAATTAAAACAACAACAAACACAACGCACAATAACAACAATAGTATGAACAGTCTTAACCTACTTATATACCTTTTGAGCATCTAAGGAATGACAATCAACATACCAAATTACCAACTAATAATGAAATAAGTAGGTTCTTTGAGCCATTTATTAACTCTCAAATTCTCAATAACAATGGTAATTTTCTATTTAGATCATCATGTTTGATGCAATGAAAAGTAACATTGTGATTCCTTTTTTAGTCTAAAGCAGAGCCAGAGAGCGAAACAATTTGAATAAAAGAGGCTATTCTTAAAAGATATACTAAAAACTAGAAATATTTCTAGCACCAGAATTTTTTTACATGTAAATACGCATACATTAAATTTGAGGCTTATAAGGAGAAACCCCTTGAATTAAATTCGTATGTATAGAAACAAAAATGACATCTCCCATGCTAACCCTTGACTTAAATTCTTGGATATATATGTGAGAAGTAAAATGGATTACCCAATTCAGAAAGACATTGTAAGAAGTTGCAAAAGCAAGAATAGGCTCGAACAGCTCAATGCACTATCTCATCTCGCTTTTGATTTCTAAGTATTCTCTTCTCTTAAATTCTTGGAGTTTGTTTTAAACCATACAAGGCTCTGTTTAACTTGAACACATATGAAGAATGCACATAATCTGTGAAACCAATAGGTTTATGCATATATATTGTCTCATGCAAGTCCCCATTCAGAAATGCATTATTTATATCTAACTGCTTGATTTCCCAACTAAATGTCACATCAAGTGTGAACATAATTCTTATGGTAGAAGGTTTTACGACATGGATAAATGCCTCGAAGTAGTCTACCCCTGAGATCTGTTGGAATCTCTTAACAACTAATCTATCCTTGTACTTGTTGACAATGCCATCAAGATTGTATTTTATTCTGAAAATCTACTTGCTATCGACTACTGACAAATTTAGCTAGTGTACATGCATTTTTTTGTAAGGCATTAAGTTCATCTAACATAGCATCTTTCCGTTTAGAATTAGCTGTTGCATTTCTCACACAATTAGGTTCTTTATCAACTATATCAGTACCAGATTAGAAGATTCTAGGCTTGAAGATGCTAAGTTAGATCTAGTGATCATTAGGTGAGTGGATTGTGTAGTGGCAGGAAGACTATGATTTATAGCCACGATGATGATCATTATAGCCAATGAAAATTCCCTTTACTATATGATACTGAAACTTGTGTTTGTTATAAGGTCTGATGAATGGAAAACATGCACATCCAAACATCCTTAGGAACTGAAAATCAGGTTTCTTTAAGAATAGTGTTTCAAATTTATGATTTATTTGACAGAACCAGAGTAGACAATCTGTTTATATGATACACAACAGTATCAAATGATTCCCACCAAAATATTAAGGGTAATTGAGCTTGAGCTAGAATGGTTTGACCAATTTCAACAATGTGTTTATGTTTTCTTTCAATCCCCCTATTCTTTTGGTGAGTATAGGGGTAGGGATGCCTAATAGTATTCCTAGTTGTTGAAAAGTGCGTTTTAGACTGCTATATTCACCACCCCAATCAGTTTGCATACTTTTGGCTTTAGTTTTGAAGAATCTTTCTACAAAGTTTATGAAACTTAGGATTATGGTTTTAGTTTCAGATTTAAGCTTTAAAGGGTATATCCATGTATACCTTGAGTGATCATAAATAAAACTAATATAAAAATCTTATATTAGAGATAGTGGGAGAAGTTCCCCATATGTCTGGGTGAATGAGTTCAAATGGTTTTGATGCTTTGTTATGTACAGAAGGAAAGGTTGCGATGCAATTTTCCAAATTGACATGAATCACAAAAATTGAATTGTTTTATTGACTTTGAATTGAGATTTACATAAGTAAGAACTTGACTCAGAATGTTACTAGCTGGATGGCTAAGTCTACTATGACATTTGTTTGCTAACATAACATTATTACTAGGCATTATATTTACTGACTTAGTTGAACATGACTCTGGAATACTTGAAGACTTAGAAACAAAAACAGAAACTTTTGTAGACTTAACAGAAAAGTTATTTACAGAATGATCTTTAACAGTTGAGATATCAATAATGAATTTGGAGAAGAAGTTAGCTGACTCTCTTTTGCAGATTTGTGAGCAGATAGACACACTGAGGCTTCATAGGGCTTTAATCTGGAATGCACTTTTGGAAGAATGAAGTGGTATGTTCCATCTTTAAGAGTTCCCCGCAAAAGTTCATTCCCCGTGGTCTTGTCCTTTATAAAGCAAAGATCAAAGTAAAAAAATAACAACAACGTCATTATCTTTTATGAGTCTAGAAACACTAAGAAGGTTTTTGGTAATTTAAGGAAAACAAAGAACTCATTTTAGGGTTAAAGCTACTGTATAAATGTTGGCATCAAGAATACCTATATGAGAAATATGTATAGACTCACCATTGCCAACTGTTTAGCTTCCTTTTACCTTTATAATCAGAATGAATGGATAGGTTACTTAATTTAGATATCACATGATTAGTTTCTCCACTACCCATGTACCACGACTCATTATCTACCACATTGCTTGGTTGACTTAAGTATGGTGAGGCTTTAGCATGGCCTTGGAAAAGATTATGTTAAGGATTCTAGTTGCTGGTCGTCTGTCTCAAACCTATTCCAGTAGTGAAATGCACGGAGTCCAGCCCTTTTGCATATTTGACAACTGGTTGATGCCCCATTTCTTTGACTACCACGATAATTATAACTATGTGATCTTCCTTTAAACTGACTTCTACCTTGACTAAATCCATTGCTTCTACCTCTTCTTCTAGAAAAATTAGCCACATGAAGGGAGGCATTAACAGAGTTAACAATAGTATTTGATTGCTCAAAACTCATCTCTTTACTCTGAAGAAGAAATTGTACTTCTTGAAGAGTGACTGACTCATTTCTTCATGTGAGATTTACAATTACTGGGTCATACTCACTACTCTGATCCCCAAGTATGTACAAGAGCAAGTCCTCATCAGTAATAGACTTCCCACGGGCTGAAAGATTGTCAGCTATTGAGCTTATTTTGAGAACATAGTCATTTATAAACACTGTACCCTTTTTGATTGATTGTAATTGAAATCTAAAGGATCCTATATTTTTACTATGTGGTAAATAAATCTTGCAGGACTTGCCAGGTACTAGAAGAGCTTACATAGTGTACTACATGCCTAGATATGGTCTCTGTTATTGAGGAACGAATCCAACTGAGAAGGAATTGATCACTACTCTTCCATGCAACAAACTCTGGATTGAGTACTTAGATTGTGTGACTTCTCCTGTAGACACTATTGTTGTGTTAGAACTTATGGTTACCACCTGCGCGATGTAGTGAGGAGGACATTTTGAGGTTCCAAATAGAAAGTCTTCAAGTCCATAGTCATGAACAGTTGAGATGACTTATGTATGCCAAAAAAAATGTAGTCTGTACGATCTAATTTAATTGTAATGGGAATCAAATGATTTGGAATTTGTAGAACGTACGGTTGAGAAGGAGGTTGAGTTGCAGATGAGTTTTAGATGAGGAAGGGGTGGAGTTTAGTGCATCCATTGTAGGATATTTGTTGAATCTTGAGAATCAAGATTGACACGACTCTAATATCATGAAATACTCTAAAAAATGCAATAACTATTCTTTCATTACTTGAGTAATTACATTGAGGAAGTATATATAGATGTTACATTTTGAGAGAAGCTTACAACAGAAAACTGTTAGCATACTAACAGTTTGTAGTTAAAACAGACTTGAACTTCTTAAGAGCTTCGAGTAGAAGCTACGATTGAGACTAACAGGTAGAATTTAAGACTAACTGATAGAAGCTTCTCTAATAGTCTTACTAATGGAAGAGATGTAACCCCAAGGACTTAAGGGGTTATTTTGTAATTTAATCACCCACTCATATGATATAAGCACAACACTCAACCACAGCCCCATTCTCCATTTTCTTCTTCACGAACTCTCTCATGTAACTGCTTTTCTCTCTCTTTTACAGTTTTCTTCCCAGCGGAGCACCTCTGTTCACCTTCTTCTTCATTTCAACTTGGGCAGCCCTCTAACATTGATCTTTGGAAAGCAATTTCTTGTTTCCTTTATTTTCTTTCTTCTTTTCCTATTTTCTCTTCCTTAATCTAGATTTTTTTATCGAATATTTGAAATACCCAATTCTGAAATTCTTTAATTTCAGCAAATTTCTTTCTCATCTCTCTATTCCTGGTGCCATCATTGCTTCGTTGCTGCTGTATCGCCACTGTCCTTCAAATTCCGGTAAGGTTAATCTTTTTCATTCTCTTCTTAAGCTTTCAGTCTCTCTATTTCCTTCTCTTTTCTCTCTTTGTTTTTTTGCTCTCTTTGATCTCACCCCTATCTTTCTTGTTTTCTTTTCCTTCCATGGCAACCCCTCCATCATCGTCTTCTCCGGATTGCATTGTCGTCTTCATTGTTATTGCGTTCGGTAAGCTTAGTTCTGCTTCTTTCATTCATTCATTATTTTTTCTTTGTATTGCCTGCAACTGGATGTTGCGATCCAGTTGATTTTGGCCCCACCCGAGCAGATTTTACCTAGTACAGGCCAGTTCATATGAACCAGACAAGTTCAATCAGATTAGATCGAATTGATTCAGTCAGACTGGACCAAACAGGTCCAACCAAACCAGCTCAGTTAGACCAGACCAAACCACTTCAACACGACCAAACTGAACCGACCCAACCCAGCAGAACATAATTGCTTCAGTTACCCGAACCTAGTTGAACCGGTTTGAACCGCTTGATTAATATACACCCGGTATACTTTTCACATGTTTCCGACCTCACTCGCTCTCCTAGTTAATTAAATAATTGTAGTTATTATATGAATATGTTGTGATATGGGATTCTTGGATTTCAGGTCAAATTTAATTCATAGAAAATCTAGTTAAGTAGATTTACATAGTAATTTGATTCATATGTTATAAGTATAGCATATATAACGTAAAATTATTTTTATTATTTCTTTATGTTGTTCAGTCTTATGATCAAGTGTTTTATTTATTTTTTCATATCATTGTAAAATTTTTTATCATGTTATTTAAGATTATATTTTGAGTTATACACGTAATCGTCATATCATATATGTTCATGAACAAGTTATATGTTTACTTATTATGTATATGTAATAATGTGAATTATGAATCTTAACTCAAGTAAAGTGATAAGTAAACAAGAGGTAAACTTAGTCATGTCCCTTCGTTATCAAGTAATTAAATTGTTCAAGTCATGTTATCAGCTATACGGTTGAGTGTCACCATGTTCATGTTAGCGTCATTGAGGTTCATATAACTTTAAGCGACATCGTGTTTCAGGACACCTAATCTGTCATGTTCACGTTCATATTACAAGTGCAAGTTCAAGTGTGAAACGATGGATATGTCTAGTCGAATTATAATCCAGCAAGTAGAAGTATCGGTAAGAATAAGTACAAGTTCAAGTTATATGTTAATCATGAAATCAATTATATTAATTACAAGTATTTTATGTCATTTAATAATCAAATGAATGTATTAAATTGAAGTTGCATGAGTTATATGTTTACATTTATGTCATGTGAAGCTTTTAGTATGTGAGTTTACGTACTGAGTATTTTTAATACTCACCTCCCTATAGATGAATATATTGTAGGTGATGGTGAGTATAAGGAGTGAGGGACTGTCATAGTCAGCGAAAATATGAGATTTTCATTAACTATGATTATATGACATCAGAAACAGATTTAAGTTTAATTACAATTGATTCAAGAGTTTATGAATTTTCACATTTTCGTCTTCGATAATATGTTTGACTTTCATGTTTTATGAATTTTCGTAATTGACTTTATTATAGATTAATGAATCATTTATTTCAGTTTATTGAGTAAATATTCTCTTAAAATAATTTTATGCTTATGCTATTTAATATTAAAATTTGAACAAAATTAGGGTTTTCAATTTGAAAATTTTCTACAATAGAGTTTCAATTGAATTGATGATTTTTGAGTAAATGAAATTACATGCATGTTTAACCCTTGGGGATCGGGGCATAACAGTTTGATATCAGAGCAAATGTTTTAGATTATGTAGACTTTTCTTAGTGAAAAATATGGCATGTCGCTCACTTGGCTCTTCCATCACCTTATAAGTCAGGTATGCAAGGATGTTATATGTGTTTAATTATTGATTCAATATGATGTGCTTTAATTTCATTATGGAATGTTTGTTACATTTTTGTAATATTTGCGCGATAAGATTAGGCTTTTGGTAAGTCATCATGACTTTTGTGGGTAGTAGAATAATGGCTCCCCCTACTAGAAACAACAATCACGCATCTGTTTATTCTGCTGTAAACCTCCGGCAACCATGATCGAAATGTTTCAAGAATTTTTGGAGTTGTTGAAGCATACAGCGATGGCTCGCCCAGCTCAACAACAACAACCCCAATAGACAACAACAATGGATATGCAACTGATCCACACATTTAATAGATTGAACCCGCCTGAATTTGACGATCACTCGTTCGACCCATTCTTAGCTTATGCATGGATTACGAGATTGGACCATATCTTTTAGTTTAGGCTATGTTTTGAGATTCAAAAGGTTGTTTGTGTATGTTTTATGCTGACATGAGAAGCTCGAAAATGGTTGGAGCTCACACAAAAAACTCATGATGCTGTGCATAATTCGATGACTTGGGATCGATTTAAAGAGCTGTCCTTCAAGAAGTATTTTTCGATCACCGCTAGGACAAGTAAGAAGGCCGAATTTCTTAGGCCGGTGCAAGGTAAATGACTATTGCTGATTATGAAAGGAAGTTTGATAAATTATCTCATTACGCCACGTATTACGTTGATAGCAAGATCAAGAAGGCTTAGACATTTGAAAGAGGACTTTGTCTAGAGATAAAGAGTTATGTGTCGCTCCATAAGCACACCACCTACCTAGCGGTGGTTGAAGCAGTCTTGTTCATGGAACCGAATCTTCCACCTCATGCACCGCCACGGTCAGAGCAATCATTTCATGGAAAGAGAAAACCTAAAAAACTCTCACCCGGGTCCCCATAACGCAAAATGGTAGGCATAAAATCAAATCTCTTGTGCACTTCATGTAACAAGCACAATAGTGGCTAGTGTTTTAAGGTGAACAATGCTTGCTTTAAGTGTGGAAAGACTAAGCATTACCTCATGCAGTGCCCTTTACTAGCTCAAGGATGGAATAGCAACATCGCCAGAGATAGATCAAAAGAAAAAGCTTTCTCACTAACTCATCAGGAAGCTGAGCAGTCAGATAAAGTTGAGGCATGTACATTACTTGTACTAGGACATTTAGCTTTTACATTGATTGATTTTGGATCCACGCATTTTTTTATATACGCTTCATTTGTGACTCATGCACCATTGCCTGCTATGCCATTGGGTTTTGAGTTATGTGTTTCTAAGCCTTCTGGAGCTTCTCTTCTAGTTAATAAGGTGATAGAGAATTGTTCAGTGATGATAGCAGATCGTGTTATGTATGCTAGTCTTATAGTCCTAGGAATGCATGATTTTGATGTAATCCTAGAGATGTACTGGTTGCCTGCTAACTATGCCAACATAGACTGTTATCGAAAGGAAGTTTGATTCTTACCTCCAGATAGACCTAGCTTCATGTTTAAGGGATCCCCACAACGACCTATACCAAAGGTTATGTCTGCTTTGCGGGCACATCGCCTACTTGATCGTGGTAATTGGGGTTACTTGGTGGATACAACTAAGACAAATGTGGATATTTAATAAGTTCCAGTCGTTTGTGAGTCTTTGGATGTCTTTCCCGATGATTTGTTGAGACTTCCTCCTTTTCGGGAGACAAATTTTCATATTAAGTTGGTACCAGACACTTCCCCTATATCCAAAGGTCTGTATCGTATGACTCATGTAGAGTTAAGAGAACTTATGGATCAACTTCAAGAATTAATGGATAAGGGTTTCATTAGACCTAGTGTTTTCACTTTGTGGTGCTTCAGTATTATTTGTTAAAAAGAAAGATGGATCAATGAGGCTATGCATTGACTATAGGGAGTTGAATAGAATCACTATCAAGAAAGTAGTTACTACCGCGCATTGAAGATTAGTTTGATCAACTTTAGGGAGCATCAATATTCTCTAAGACTGATTTGAGATTAGGTTACCATCAGCTCAGGATGCAAGATGAGGATATCCCTAAGATAACGTTTCGTACTCGTCACGGCCATTACGAGTTAATGGTGATGTCGTTCGGATTAACTAATGCTCCGCTAGCCTTTATGGATTTAATGAACAGGGTTTTCAAAGAATACTTGGATTCTTTTGTGATTGTCTTCATTGATGATATTCTGGTGTACTCTAGATCAGAGGTTGAGCATATAGATCAACTCATGATTGTTTTGCAATCATTAAAGGCACACCAGTTATATGCGAAGTTCTAGAAGTGTGAGTTTTGGCTTCAGCATCATTCCTCGGTCATGTGGTATTGCGAGATGAAATCTTCGTTGACCCATCTAAGATTGAAGCGGTGATTAGCTGGCCTTAACCGACAAATATTGGGTAAGTTCGTAATTTTCTGGGTCTAAGAGGATATTATAGGAGATTTGTTGAGAGTTTTCCTAAGATCGATATTCCACTTACTCAGTTGACCAGGAAGAATGCCACATTTACTTGGACGACTGAGTGTGAAAAATAGTTTCAGAGCCTTAAACAAAAATTAGTGTTAGCACCAGTGTTGACCATTCCAGATGATAAGAGCGACTTTGTAATTTATAGTGATGCTTCCAAGAGTGGTTTCGGTCGTGTTTTTATGCAACACGAAAAAGTCATAGCATATGCTTCTCGTCAACTCAAGCCTTACGAACATAACTATCTTACGCATGATTTGGAGTTGGCTGCGATTGTATTTGCCCTCAAGATTTGGAGACATTACTTGTATGGTTGTAAGTTTCAGATTTACATAGATCATAAGAGTCTCGAATACTTTTTCACTCAAAAAGAGCTTAACATGAGGCAACGCCGTTGGTTGGAACTGGTGAAGGATTATGACTGGGAGATCATTTATCACCCAGGAAAGGCAAATGTAGTAGCTGATGCCTTAAGTCGAAAATCAGCTCATCCAGGAACTCTAATTACGTCCCAAGAGCATATCCTAGAGGATTTTGTACGTGCCAAGATTCAGGTCTTGCGGAAAGACACTATAGCACAACTAGCTCAATTCACAGTTCAAATTTCATTACAACAACGTATTATTGATGCACAGAACTTAGACTCTGAGTTTCTTTTGATTCAGAGTGAGGTGGGTTCGGACAAAAGACAAGGGTTTAATGTCAGTAATGATTTAGCTCTTCGCTTTCATGGGAGGCTTTGTGTTCCGAAAGACGCAGTCATTAGGCAAGAATTACTCATGGAGGCTCATAGTTCACCATATGCAGTGCACCTTGGCAGTACCAAGATGTACCACATTTTAAAGTTACATTATTGGTTCAGAAGTTCATGAATTTTCACGTTTTAGTCTTTGATAATATGTTTGACTTTCATGTTTTATGAATTTTTGTAATCAACTTTACTACAGATTAATGAATCATCTATTTCAGTTAATTAAGTAAATATTCTCTTAAAATAATTTTATGCTTTCATTATTTAATGTTAAAATTGGTGTAAAATTAGGATTTTCAATTTGGAAATTTTCTCCAATTAGGATTTCAATTGAATTAAAGATTTTTGAATAAGTGAAATTACATGCATGATTGATTAGGCGTTATAAGAGATCTTATGTGATCCCAAAGCTTTGCCACTTAAGAACCTTCTTAAGTAGAGCTTGCACATGTATTTCTCTTTCTAAATTATTATTGCCAAATGAAGACTTACACAAAGCAACAAATAAAACCAAAATAGATCATCCATAATTCTAAAAATATTTGTCTCTATAATAGAGCTTGCACATGTATTTCTCTTTCTAAATTGTTATTGCCAAATGAAGACTTACACAAAGCAACAAATAAAACCAAAACAGATAAATTGACATCCATAATTCTAAAAATATTTGTCTCTATAAAAAGTTGATACAATCGTGTCACTAGAAAATAAATTTTGTTAGAACTACACAATTTTATGGTTGGATGCAAGCTAATAACTCCTAGTGGGAGTTATTTCTTTACAAGTGTCTTCAAAGTACTAAACGGATGCTAAAAAAGATAAAGACAGCCTAGAATTTCAAACTTACAACCTAGAGGAAAGGGAAAGATATTAGTAAACAAAAAAATAATTTAAAAATTGGATTTTTTATATGGACAAAAAATTATTTTCTAATGCAATCTTCTTAAGGAAATTCTAAACTACCTTAAAGATATTAGGTAGAAGCTAGACACGCAATAAGTAAATGTCATAAGCAGCTATGAAAATAAAAGTGCTCAATTGTGCATCCTTGCATAAGTGAGAGAAAGAATCCTTGCATACGTGAGAGAAAGAATGGGCATATAATTGTTCAAAACTTGCATATAAATAAGAGTTGTTTTTCTAGAATCAGTGAGCATTTTGAAAGAGAAATTGGAAAGTATTGTAAGGGCGTGATTTGTGCAATGATTGGTTACTGACTTGTGCAATTTCACATGGCAGGCAAATGATGACATCTTCTCATTAAATGGATGTAGATTTGTCGGATTACATGGGAGTCTTTGCGTGAACTGCATGGGGGAGAAATGGTGCTTGACAGATTTGTAGGTATCATGCTTCTCTAGAGAAGAAGTTGAGTAGCGGCTTCTGTGATCAAGTAAATCTTGATCTCCAACACCCCGCAAGCGTAATGGAGAGTTATCCATTATGAAGCTTGATTCTCAGATCATTGAAAGAAGTTGGAGCTAGAGATTTAGTAAAGATGTCAGCTTGCTGTGCAGTAATAGAAACATATCTGATTTCTAGGACTTGAGCACATTTTCTCTTATGAAGTGAGTGGAATACAAGATTGATGGCTAGAGCTGTTGCACTTTGGTACAATATAGAATGGGAGTACCTCCTTTGCACTTTAAGTTCTTGAAAGAGTGAAAGGATCCACATGATATTAGAGGTTGCTGAAGCAATGGCATGATATTTTGATTCTCTACTGGATCGAACCACTACTTGTTGCTTTTTTTAGCTCCAATTTATTAAACTTCCCCCTAAAACATGCACATTTCATAGGTTAATTTCCTTTCGTACAATGAGCTGGCCCAGTCAGCATCTTAGTAGCATTCAAGACTGAGTCTATAGGCTTATGTGAAGTGTAAGCCAGAGTGGTTGTCCCTTTTACATAACCGAGGATTCTTTTAAAAGATTTTGAGTGTTTTATAGTGGAAGCTGACATGAACTGGCTTAATTTGTTACAGCAAATGAGATGTTAGGTCTTCTCATTGTGAGATACTATAAAGCTCCAATGATACAATTATGAAGTGTTGGATATTAGAAGACATTACCAATCGGTGTGAGATTTTGTGTAGTAAAACGTTGTGTGGGGATACTATTTGCATTTGACATGTTAGATCTATCAAAGATATCATTGATATATTTGGTCTGGGTGAGATAGATACCAGTGGTCTCTTAATGCTTCAAATCCCATGAAGTAGTTCAAATGGCCAAGTGTTTTGAGAGCAAATCTTGATGACAAGAGTTGAATTACTTATTGTATATGAGATGATGATGATGATCATGTTACCAATATGTCATCCACATATATTAAAAGAAGTGTGATGTGAGAACCATATTGCTTGATGAAGAGAGAGCTATCTGGGATGGAGTTTTGAAAGCCTAATCGTTTTAGTGTGATTTTGAGCTTGTTAAACCAAGCTCTTGGAGCTTGTTTAAGACCATAAATAAATTTATTTAGCTTGGAGACAAATTGAGATTTTGTGGCATCTTTAAAACCTGGTGGTTGTTGTAAAAACATAATTTCTTGCGACTCTTCATGTAAAATGCATTATTTATCTCAAGTTGTTGTATGTCCCATTGATGAGTGACTGTATGGTTAGAATTATTCTGATTGTGCAAGGTTCGATGACAGGGCTGTAGGTCTCAAAGAAGTAAATCCCTGGGGTCTGTTGGAAGCCTTTGGCAACCAATCTAGCCTTATGCTTAAGAAGTGGCCTATCTTGGTTGTACTGCAGGATAAAAATCTAGTTGCTTTTGACCAAGGACATGTTATCTGTGAGAGGAACCACAGCCCAAGTATGATTGTTATCTAGAGTAGCATATTCAGCATGCATAGCTGCTTTCTAGTTTGGATCTGCACGTGCCTCAAAATAGTATTGGGTTCTTTCTAATGTGTTAGTGGAACAGATATAATATATGTTTAGGGTTAACAATGCCAGCCTTAGACCTGGTAAGCATTGGGTGAGTTAACATTGTTGTGATGGTTAGTGGCGTAAGGGGGAGTGGTAGAGGCAGCAAAAGGAACATAAATACAGTGAACTGTATGATTTGGAGAAGGCGTAGGAGATGGAGGTGACATACTTATGAAGTGTTGACTTCTGTTACTGGGTGGTACAAAACAAGATGAAGAAGGAGAAGCTTCTGTAGGTGTTGAAGTGTGCCTAGTACCATGAACCCATGAAATGAGTAAATGTAAAACTTGTAATAAAATAGTAGAGGATGATATGGTGATAAGCTTTTGTATTCACCTTCCCGATCAGTTTGAAGACGCTTAATTTTTCTATTGAATGATCTTTCTACATATGAATTGAATTGAATGAACACTTCTTTGGCTTCATATTTAACATTCAATGGAAAAATTCATGTGTATCTTGTACAATCATCAACAAAACTTATATAATACTTGTATCAACCATTTGATAACATTGGAGAGGGTCCCTAAATGTTTGAGTGCACAAGATAAACTAGTTTTTTAATAGATTGATTAGTATGAAGAAAAGTTACTTGATGTGATTTTGCAAGACAACAAGAGTCACAAAAGGTCATTTCATTATTTCTTAAGAAAGAGAAAGTTACATGTTTTGAAATTAAAGCTAGGATAGATGATGAGGAATGCCCTAGTCTTTGATGCCACGGATTGGCATTGTTCTCAGAATTTTAAGCAAAAATAAACAAAGCCTAGGATTACTGATATGTGAGGATAAAGTGGAACTGAGCTCGAATTTTCTTGAGATTGGTGACTACTTTAAAGGAAAATGGTGCAAGCCTTCCTTAAGAACACTCTACAAAAGAATTTTTTCCGTAATCGTGTCCTACATAAAGCAATAATAGGATTCAAATATAATTAAACATGATTTGATTGTGTTAACATAGAAACACTTAGTAAATTCTTAGTGGTAGTAAGTACACATAAGAGTTCATCAACAGTCACTGAGATAGTTGGATTGCTACTTTGAATAGAGGACTGGCCAACATGAGTGATAGACAGTAACTCACTATTACCTACAACATATTTTTATTTACCCTTATAATCATATTTGAGAGACAGATTGCTTAAGTCAAAGGTGATGTGTGCATCGACCTCATTGTCCATGTACCAAGCAGCGTCATCCACTGATGTAAGAGCTGCTATGTAAGTTGAGGGATTCTTTAAGGTGACTCCAAAAGAGGAATTGAAGCTCGAAGACTGTTGTTGAGGCTAAAAAAAGTCCTGATCAAACCTGTTAAAGCAACCGTAGAAAAATGTCCTAGTTTTCTACATATTTGACAGGTTGGTATGGTCCAACCTCTTCCTCTACCTCTCCCTTCGTAATTTGTGTTATAACTTCTAGCGCCACTAGTTTGATGGTTATGGAAGAGGTTTTGTCACTATTTTTATTGAAACGAGTAGTACGTGCAATAGGGTTGTTCGCTTCAATTTGCATTGGACAATGACGTTATTCAAGTCTCATTTCATGAATCTAAAGGACGAATTGAGCTTCTTGAAGGGTTACAGCTTCATATCTTGATGTAATTCTTGAAGGGTTACAGCTTCAAAACCTGTCAAAAATGATAACTTGAAAGGTTCAAGTAGTTTTGTATGATTATTTGCACACTTCAAGTAACGAATCATTTTTTTAGTATCCAATTTCATGTTAGAAATGATGACTTGCAGGGTTTAAGTAGTTTTTATGATAACTTGAACCATTTTATGTAATTGTTTTGACATTTACAGAAAATTTCAAGTCAGAGCATTATTTATTGACTATTGTCTAAAATTTGATGAATACTTGAAGACTTGAAATAGATACGATGATGACCTAAAACTTTCAAGTGTCATTGCATTATATACTTGGCTACTACTTAATGTTTATAGCTTTGGTGTCTATGAAAAATATGAAGCAATTTATAAGGAGAAAATGTCTCAACATCATTTCCATAAACAGATGAAATGATGTTGAGACATTTTTCTACCAAGTCATATATCTCCAATTCATTCTCAAGAAGGTAAGGGTCCGTCCAAGTTTTGCTACTTGACTTAACGGTTATGAATAGATGACACGGAGATCCGACTGGTGCGAATGGACCAAATGGATATGTCAAGGGCGGAAACGCATGCATAAACAATCTAATTAATATAACCGATAAAATAAGTTGAACATAAAAGCTTAAAAAGAATTTATCAGCATATGTGAGAAATTAGAGATGGAGACGTGGAGTGTGATAAAAACAGGTGCAATAGGGTTATTTTATGTTTAATTAGAATTAGTGAGTACAGAGAATAAGTTTTTTGTTTTTAGAAAATGCTATATTTTCCGAAAAACTTTTCAAAAAGAATATTTTTTCTAAATTACCCATCAAAATATACATGGTTAATAGTTAAACACCGTTCTTCTACTACGTGGTTGTTAGTTCGAGTTAGTTGCCTGCAATTTCTTGTGATGTCACATAGTCAAATTGAAGAATGTAGAGATTAAAAGTGTAATATAACTGTTGTTTAAGTAGTATACATAATTAACACACTTTAAAAGTAACTCAAATACAACTTCATGTTTATCATTTCCTTGCCATCTTATTTTGTATAAATCACAGCTGTAATTTTAAGTCAGATATCCCATTAATCAAACACCTGAAATCACTACTTAATTTAATAATGTCATTATCCTCATCAATGCTTGTGACCCTCGCCAGGGCTAGGACCAGACTCCTTAATGTCACCAAAAACTTGAAGCTTTTTAAGTTTATGTCCAATACCTGGGCTTGGCCCTGAGCTATTCATCCCCTCATGAGATAAATCTTCCAACATGCTGAAACCCTTCATTTCACCATTAACAACACCAGTACGTAGCCCTGCCCCTTTCAGTGGCCGTGCTTCAGTCACATAATGCATCAAGCCCAAGGCCAAGACCATGGCAGTAAACAGAGTGACCTTAAAGAAGGTCATGTATCCAACTCCCTTGCCCATCTAACTATTTGATTAGCCTTTGGGCTTCTAATTTAGATACCCAAATATTATGTTTTGTGCCTGAAAATGGCATTGTGTGGACCTTTATTTATAGTAGTTGTGTATAAGGCTAGTTTTGGTATATAATTAAATTTAGGAGGGCAAGATGTGAATTACCCATATGCCTTTAGAAATGAAAATGACATTATATTTGGATAATTATTGAATTATCGCATAGATGGTGTTATCAATGGTCTAATTAATCCCACTGATCTATATAAACAGAAGCCTATTTCATGTGGATTTGGGTCGTGAAGCGTGCACCATGTTGTTTCATGCTAAGCAGCCCAAAGAAGGAGAATTATTTTCCAAATAAAGAGTATTGATTAAAGGCAAAAGTGAATTAGTTAGGTTTTTAAAAGCGACACCCATGAATCAAGAGTCAACTCAAAGTTTAGTTAATGATATGCCTATGAGAGAGGTGATCAACTCTCTAGCCTGTGTTATCAAAAGTTTGTTTTCCAATAATCTTGGTGCTCATTAAGTCAAGTTCACAAATTTATGCGTGTGAGAAATGAGGGAAAATGAAATAGAATGGCGGCTTTGCTTCTTATTATTGCTCTTCTTTGTGACCCACTCAAGCTTAAAGATTAACCAAAAAATTGGACAAAATATACTTCGACAATTACATTAAGCAGCAAATGTGCGTCCAAGTTGTGAATAAAATGAGAAATCTAGAAGGCATTGAGCACGGTGACAACGTCAACAATATGTATGAAGTCCTTCCATTGCATAAAAATGGGTGTAAATTGGATAGATTCATGCATGCAAATAAAGTGGCCAACCACATGCAAATGTTTCATTTCCTAACTTTAACAAAAAGGCCACTCGTGTATGATTTTTTTTAGCATCCTGTCCCTTTCAATGTAAATAAAGTTCCCGTAGATAATTCTACAACTCTAATTTCTTGAGTATCTCATTCGACGAAATAAAACCCCAAAGTGGCCAAAAGTTATCAAATAGACATCAAAATTAAGCTATGATGATTTAATATATAGCTGCCGTTTGAAAATGCCCCGTTGAAGATGTGACAACTGCAATAAGAACTGTCCAAATGAATTTTGGTTCATGCATGCAAGTAATGAAGTGGCTGCTGTGGCCATGGCTGAACCATGTATTGACCGTCAAGCTTTTATTCAGAAATTTGGGTAGTGGATATACTGTGTAGTTCGTTATTAACTCACTTAATATATTATATTATATAGTTATAATACAATTTTTTTCTCTTATTTATGTTTTTTTGTCAATGGGAGGGAATCCATCGTGAGGTCGATAACTTCTGTTATAATCATGTATTATGTGACGTATGTTAATATTTTTCTTTTATTAACTTTAACTTAATTTTTTCATATTCTTAATCAACTTTTTTCTTTTTTATAATCGGATTTCCTTCAGATGAATGTTTATTGATTAAATAAACGGTAGCTACAAAGAACAGTGCTGCGACTAACATGAATCTGTATTTTGCAAAGAAATGAGAAACAACAGTAATCATTTACTTGCACACAACTGATCTGATAGTCGGTCGATCAATCTTTCCTTTCCTTTCTTTCTCCTCCCATGGACATTACAAAACTACTATTCTTGACAAAAAAAGGAAAATCAAAATATCTAAGAGATCAGTTAATAATAAAACTAGCGTTATTTCCAGTAACATAACCATGTCCTTCACCAGGACTAGGACCAGAGTCATTAATCCTTCTCCCAGCAGCTCCCACAGTTTGGAAGCTTTCAAACTTGTGGTGTCCACCTCTTCTTGGGCTGGGTCCTGATTTCTTCACTTCTTCGAAGAGTTCTTTAAGCTCTGCAACTGATCCACGACCATAAATACTTGACCTTCCTGGTTCATTCAATGGCCTCCCTTCTGTTGCATTAGACATACATATCAATGAGATAGCAAGAAGAATTATGAGTATGGACAAGTTTCTCAATTCTCTGCCCATTTTCAATATATTGGTGTTGTTGGGCTTAATTATTTACGCTTAAATGTGTTCTCCTTTGCCTATATGTCTGTGGGCATGCCTTGTAATGACTCACTAAAACTGCCATGTTGTAGCTCTATTTATATTAGCATTCTCTCTACTCATAAAATTTGGACTTTGTGTAAGGGATAAGTTCGGTTTTTCAAGCTAAAAGAAGTTTATTTACTTGGGGCTATTAGAGAGCGCGAGATTGTTTTCTAAAAACTCTTCTAGCTCAGGGGATTTACATGTGGAACTTTTTATCCTAATTTGTGTACAAGGTTAAATTAGGATTTAATTTATTTAACTAGTATTTATATTATTTGAATAATTGTTATTTCGTCCATACATTTATGAATGAAAGAGTGTATTTGATTTGTTTATTTCATTAAGAAAACAATTAAATATTAGTGAGATAATTGATTGATACAGTGATTAATCATCATACATATAACATAAAAGTCATAGGATCTAGTGTTATTCCTGTTTTTTTTAGATTTGTAATTTTGAAAAATAAATTAATATTTTGGTTGAATGTTGAGGTGTCACCACACACTGTTGTCTCATCATTTTAGATTCTTATGAGAAATTAAAAGTAGAAAGCTCAAAGATAAGTTCGGTTTCCAAAAATGACAACATGAGTTATAGTCAAATGGGATTTTGTTGATGTAGAAAATGAATCATTTCTGGCGGAAACCGTCACATTAACATCAAAATCTGGCCAATCTTTGAAGTTGATTGATTTAATTGATTTCTGTGTTACATGTATATACGGATTAAGGATATTCTCATATTCTAACAATCAGAAATGTTGTAATTATATACACTAAAAGATAAAAAAAATTAAAAAAATGAAAGTTACTTTTTTTTCACTTATGACCTCACCTTATCTATTAAAACTGTGCTCAAACAGTTTAGATGACGTTATAACTCCTCGTGTTGAATTCTCTAGCATGAAGAGATCCAAATCCATGTATATACATCATTAAGCCTAAAAATATTATTAACTAATCTCCATCTACTAATTAATATATAGATCAGAGACTAATTTTCCACAATTAAATCTTTGAAGATTTTAGTCCAAATAAATTAAGGTCCAATGTATCTGAAATCTATCGGGAAAAAACATAAGTTGCACAGCTACTTATGTCCCATATAAGTAGTATACATTAAGAAATCGTGGGTAAAATTCCATAGAAATTGACTTTGTGAAAAGAAATAAAAAAAGCCAAAAATATTCTACTTCAAACAAGAACTTGGGATTTGGGTTTCTTAATTTTGAAACTCCTTTGAAGCTAATTAGAAGAAGCCTATTCTATAGTTGAACTGTTAAAGTTTCACAATAGTTGAAATCTGGAACTTGAACCAAACCATTTAGACCACAAGAGATTATGACTAACCATTTAATTTCAACTTTTTCTAGTATGCCCACCTTTTCTTTTCCTTTACTAATTTCTTTTTCTCAATGCGTTGGATCGATGTGTCAAAGCCATTGAGACCAAATTCAAAGAGTATCTGTTGATTAAATAACTCGTAATTCCGAGGTAAGAAAGTACTATCAGCATCTGTTATATATTAATAAACATCTATTAATCAGAATTAATGTTTAATTATTGAAAAAGTATAAGAACATCTCATGAAATTTATCTAAAAGACATAATAAATACCCTATCTAGTTTCAGAAAAAATATATAAATTCATTATGTTATAAATATGTTACTTTTTAAGTCAAACGATCAAAATTACTTTAAGTTTTTACATTTACCCGACCCACCACCAGACTTGAATTGATTTCACCCTCAAACCCGTGAATCCAACCTCCTCCTTTCAAACCCATGATTTCCCCCAATCTTCCTCGGCGAACCCTAAAACTCCATGTCGTAATGTGCGTGCGACGCGGAGTGACGATTAAAAAAATTTATTTTTTTAAGAAAAAGAAATTTAGAATCGCCACCAATCATTTTAGGATGTGATTGGTCACCTAATTTTAAGATGAAAATTTTTTTGGTCTACGAAAACTCAAAGTTGGTTCGAGGGTCGTTTGTGTGTGGGGAAGGTATTAGCACCTCACAACACCCATTGTAAAATGGTTACCAAATTTAATCAAATGCTATCCATTTTTTATTTTAAGGCAAAAGTTAAAGAGATTTATTTTTGAATGTCCCATTTGAGGAATTTTGTATTATAGAAATGAACAAAATAAATTACTTTTAAAGGGTGGTTCAAAGACCATTAAAAAAATTACTTTTGTTGTATTCTCATATCTTTTTAAATCAAAGCATTAATAGAGTTATTCTCGGTATCTCAAGAATAACTCCTCAACTCAGCAGTTCGAGAAGTTTGGTATCCCAAAAATCTCAAAGTCCATTGTCGGCCTTTTTTTAGTGAAAATTAAATAATAGAAGTAACAAAATCTAAATCTAATTATTAAAATTATAATCCACACATACATGAACATTAATTATAATAATGCAAGATCGCATTATAAGCATGACAATGCAAGAATGCTAAATAAATAAACATGTAAAGAAAATTAATGTTAATAATTACAACAAAATGGAAGTAAAAGAATAAAGATAAGTTATAGGATGTCAAATTATAGAAAACATAAAATATTAAGATTATATAAAACATACAAAAAAATGCAAGAATAAAGTAAAAAGACTATATCATGTAATAAATGAAAGAAAAAAATTTTAAAAAAAAATTATATATATATAT
>QANY01004802.1:310371-323939 GCA_003255025.1 Datisca glomerata | reverse complement strand
AAAAAATACAAAAGATATCAACTACATTCATATGAAGAAGAGAGATGAACAAAATATATTATGAACAAATGTACCAAACAATTAAGCTACCTTGAGAAGAAAAGATGGAAGAAGATGAAGATAATAGAAGTGTAAAACCTCTTCCTCTCTCTAAAATCACCTCTTTTTCCAACCCCTCTCTTTCTCACTCTAAAAAATGACTTCCCCCCCTTTTTTTTACTCCCCAAAAAATCTCATCTTAAGTGAAGACTTCATTCCTATTTATAGGCAAAATTAGGGTTTGCCTTTTTTTACTTTTAGTTTTTTTTTTAATTTGTATTTTTTAGTCCTCTTTTTTCAATTTTTATTTTTTAGTCCTTTTTTTTCAATTTTTATTTTTTAGTCCTCTTTTTTCAATTTATACTTGTTAGTCTTTGGACCACTTTTCTTATTTTAGTATTGGATTAGTTTTCAAATTATACATATAGTCTTGGATTATTAAAAGAGCCAAAATATAAAGCATGTATATTTCATGTATTAGACCGGATAAAATACGGTATCTACAGCTGCCCCCCTTTGAGCACGCTTCTGATCTCAGAAAGTGTACAAAGGCGTAGATAAGTATTTTGATCGGTACAATAATATATGAAATAGGGAATAGAAACATCGGCTAAATAAGGCTCTATGAGATGGAGCGAAATGGACCTGGATAGACACAGGCTTCGACTTTGCTCAATGCGGGTTCGATTTAACTGAGATATTTGAAATGGACCAGGCGCTGACACCGGGTTTCGACCGCGACGAAGTCGGGTTCGATTTAACCGAAGATATCTAAAAAGTAAAACGAAATTGGGTGGATGCAGGCTTCAACCTCGACTCAATTCGGGTTCGATTTAACCACATTAATTGAAAAGGAAATGGACCAGGCGCTGACACCGGGCTTCGACAGCGACGAAGTCGGGTTCGATTTAACCGAAGATATCTCAAAATGAAAATGAAACTGGGTGGATGCAGGCTTCGACTTCGACTCAATTCGGGTTCGATTTAACTAAGATATTTGAAATGGACCAGGCGCTGACACCGGACTTCGACCGCGATGAAGTCGGGTTCGATTTAACCGAAGATATCTGAAAAGGAAAACGAAACTGGGTGGATGCAGGCTTCGACCTTGACTCAATTCGGGTTCGATTTAACCACATTAATTGAAAAGGAAATGGACCAGGCGTTGACAACGGGCTTCGACCGCGACGAAGTTGGGTTCGATTTAACCGAAGATATCTGAAAAGGAAAATGAAACTGGGTGGATGCAGGCTTCGACCTTGACGATATTCGGGTTCGATTTAACCACATTAATTGAAAAGGAAATGGACCCGGCACTGACACCGGGCTTCGATCTCGACTCAATTCGGGTTCAATTTAACCACATTAATTGAAAAGGAAATGGACCAGGCGCTGACACCGAGATTCGACCTCGACTCAATTCGGGATCGATTTAACCATATTAATTGATGTTGAAGTTGACTTATGCAAGTCTCATGACAACAAAAGCCAGAATAATGCATGCTTTAAATGTTGGAAGGTCATGTGTGAATTTCAAAAGAATATCATTAAGTGATTCATGCACCTGAATTTGTCAAACAACTAATGTGGTGTATGTCTATGAATTGTAATTCTTGAACATAAATGTAAAGTAGTGATTTTAAATGCGTGCATGCTATGCATGATTGTGAACCTTCATAAGAAAATTATATGATGATTTTAAAACATATCCAACACCCTTTAGAACAAACACTTGACCTAGGATCATGGACTCACAATGAAGTATCGAGCATATTTTTAGGAAAATGATACATCCTTATTTATTAGTTTATGCTCCAGTATTTGGCTCCATGTTAGTGGTAAATAATCTCTCTACTTCTCTTCTGTACTTCTAATTGGGTAATCCTCCAATTTCGCTTTAGCCTTTGTCATGCGCATATTGACCTTCCTCGTGATGACTTTTTAGATTTTACTTTACAATCAGGTCACCTTTCTTAGTTCCAATTTTTTTTTCAATTAGCTTTCAACTGACCAAGTTTATTCTTCTGAGTTATTTCAAGAATAATTAATGATATCTTAAAACTGAGAGGAACAAGAAATAATGGAAATAAAGAGAAGATTAAGTATATGTATTTGTCAATTGGGAAAGAAAGAAGAAAAGAAACGCTCTTCATTGATGATGAACAGTGTTTACAAACGACGATTTGGAAAAAGAAAATAGAAGAAAAAATGTAAGAATAATTTCTCCAGTATTCGAGACAGTTTTAGCATTTTTTTAACTTCATTTTCCCATACTTAGAGTGGTCAAACGAAGTACTTCTTGACTGCATCAGAATTAACCGTGTGCGATAAATCATCTTCATCCATGTTTGTTAGCATAAGAGCTCCTCCCGAGAAAGCCTTCTTGACAATGAAAGGTCCTTCATAATTTGGGGTCCACTTTTCTCGGTGATCCTTTTGATATGAGAGTATCTTTTTTAACACCAAGTCTTCTTCTCAGAAACATCGGGGACGCAATTTTTTGTCATACGCGTGCATCATTTTTCTTTGATATAATTGCCCTCTACATAATGCCGTCAATCTTTTTTCCTCGATGATATTTAATTGCTCAGGTCGCGTCTGTACCCACTCTGCTTCTTCTAATTTCGTCTCCATTAAGACTCTGAGGGAGGGAATTTCCACCTCAATTGGAAGGACTGCTTCCATGCCATATACCAAAGAGAATGGCGTTGCCCCAGTTGATGTTCGGACTGATGTGCGGTACCCATGCAGTGCAAACGGGAGCGTCTCATGCCAATCTTTATAAACCTCCGTCATCTTCTCTATGATCCTTTTTATGTTCTTATTGGCTGCTTCTACTGCTCCGTTCATTTTCGGACGATAAGGAGACGAATTATGATGCTTAATTTTGAATTGCTCACATAATTCTTTCATCATCTTGTTATTTAAAGTTGTCCCATTATTTGTGATGATCCTTCCAGGTAGACCATATCGACAAATTATCTCCTTTTTAATAAACTTAACAACCGCACTTCTGGTTACACTTGAATAAGAACTTGCCTCCACCCATTTGGTAAAATAATCTATAGATACCAAAATGAAGCGATGCCCGTTAGAGGCTTTGGGTGTGATGGGACCAATGACGTCTATGCCCCACATAGAGAACGGCCAAGGCGCGGCCATTACATGTAAAGGGGATGCGGGTACGTGAATTTTATCCGCATAAATTTGACATTTATGACATCTCCTAGCGTACTTGATGCAGTCAGATTCTAGAGTTAACCAATAATATCCTGCTCTCAAGATTTGTTTGGCCATCATATATCCATTAGCATGAACTCCACAAATTCCTTCATGAACCTCCTCTATGATTTGATTCGCTTCCCTTGCATCAACACATCTTAAGAGCACCATATCATGGTTTCTTTTGTAGAGTATTTCACCATTCAAGAAGAAACCCATGGACAATCTTCTAATAGTGCGTTTATCATTCTCAGAAGCCTTGGATGGATATTCTCCATTCTTTATATACTGTTTGATGTCGTAATACCAAGGTCTTGTGTCTGGCTCTTCTTCAATGCTCATACAGTGAGCAGGAAAATCTCGCCTCTCAACTTTTATGGGTTGAACTTCTCCCTTAAAGCCTACAGCAAACATGGACGCTAGAGTTGCCAGCGCATCTGCGATTTGATTATTCTCTCTGGGTGTATGGTCAAATGAGATCACTTCAAAAGTTCGACTTAGCTTAATGACATGTTCTTTATAAGGTATTAGCTTAGAGTCTCTAGCTTCCCATTCTCCGTTCAGTTGTCGTATCACCAATAGCGAATCTCCGTACACTTGAAGCTTCTTTATCTTCATATCACAAGCTGCTTGAATTCCCATGGAAAATGCCTCATATTCTGCCACATTATTTGTACAGTCAAAGCATAGTTTTGCCGTGAATGGAAAAAAATTTCCTTTAGGTGATATGAGGATTGCCCCAATTCCATGTCCTACATCATTAGATGCACCATCAAATAACATTGTCCACAATTCTGGGTCTGCAGATTCTTCTTCATTTTTGAATATGACTGAAACGCTCTCATCAGGGAAATCAAACTTCATAGGCTCATAATCTTGCATTGGTTGATCTGCCAGATAATCAGCAAGTACGCTTCATTTTATTGACTTCCTCGTGACATAGACAATATCATATTCCGTGAGTAACATTTGCCATTTAACAATTCGTCCAGAAAGTGATGGTTTTTCAAAGATATACTTGATAGGGTCCATCTTTGAAATTAACCAAGTGGTGTGGTATAACATGTATTGTCTAAGTCGATGAACAACTCAGGCCAATGCACAACACGTTTTCTCCAACATCGAATAATTAGCCTCATAATTTGTGAACCTTTTACTTAAATAGTATATTGCTTGTTCTTTCCTTCCAGAAGCATCATGCTGACCAAGTACGCAACCCATGAATTTTTCTGTCACTGTAAGATACAAAATGAGTGGACGCCCTGGAGTTGGAGGAACAGGTATGTGTGGATTTTGCAAGTATTGCTTGATCTTCTCAAAAGTAATTTTACAATCATCATTTCATCCTTCTGTATCACTTTTGCGGATAAGTTTAAAGATAGGTTCACAAGTTGTAGTTAGCTGTGAGATGAAACGGGCTATGTAATTTAATCTCCCCAAGAAACTTCTAACTTCCTTTTGAGTTTGAGGTGGTGGCATACCAATGATGGCTCGAACCTTATCAGGGTCAACTTTTATTCCTTCCTTGCTCACGACAAAACCAAGTAGTTTCCCTGAAGACGTTGCGAATGTACATTTCATCAGGTTAAGTTTTAACTGGAATTTTCTCAACCGTCTAAATAGTTTTCATAGAGTGATCGTATAATCTTCTCCTTGACGTGATTTGGCAATCATATCATCAACGTACACTTCGATTTCTTTATGCATCATATCATGAAACAATGTTACCATTGCCCGCTGGTAAGTTGCCCCTGCATTCTTCAGACCAAATGGCATAACCTTATAACAAAATGTACCCCACAAAGTTATAAAAGTCGTCTTTTCACGGTCTTCAGGAGCCATTTTGATTTGGTTATACCCCGAAAAACCATCCATGAAAGAGAAGGTTGAATGTCCCGCAGTGTTATCTACTAAGACATCGATATGGGGTAATGGAAAATTATCCTTGGGGCTTGCCCGATTTAAATCTCTATAATCGACGCACACCCTTACTTTCCCATTTTTCTTCAGCACTGGGACTATGTTAGCAACCCATTCAGGATATTTTGCTACTTCTAGAAAACCCGCATCTACTTGCTTTTTAACTTCTTCTTTGATCTGTACCAGCATGTCTGGTTTCATTTTCCTTAACTTTTGTCGCACTGGTTTACTTTCGGGCATAAGTGGAAAATGATGAACCACGATATCAGTGTCAAGACCTTGCATATCTTGGTAAGACCATGCAAAGACATCAATATACTCTTTGAGTAAGTCAATTAATTCTCGGCGGCCTTGGCTTGTCATAGAAGTGCCGATTTGGACTTCTTCCGTCTCTCCCTCCAATCCAAAATTTACCACCTCCGTTAACTCTTGATATGGTTGAGTTATTTTTTCATCTGACTCTACCATTTTTAACATTTCCGGAGATGGTTCGAAATTATCCTCGTCATTTTCACCTGACTCTACGCTAAGAATGGGATTGCCAAAGTTGTTGCTTATGATCTTGTTTTCAAAATCATCGTTCTCGAACCTGAATCGGATTATTGGATGAAAAGGAGGCGAAAGAAAAAAACAATAAAATAAAATAAATAAACAAAGCATGAGTATGGACAACATTTCAGAAATGGAAAAAGAAGACATAGAAGGAAGAAACAAAAAGAAACTGGAATTATATTTATTATCAGCAAAAGGAGACGAAACAAGTTTTTTAGATTTTCATTCAAAAAGATGACATGAAATAGACGAGAACATAGGCCCATAACAATGAAATTCCTAAGGCATTGGGTATAATCATTAGAATTTTGGCATGAACACATTACTCTTGAAAATTCTCGAGAAGCATTGGTAGTTCGGTGACGTCCCAATTGTTAAGTTCATGATCTGAATCGTATCGAAAAACCAAGTCCTCTGTACTTGAACTTGATGATTTTCCCAGGATTGCGGATATTGAAAGATCAGCGATATCATCTTCAAGATTGTACTGCTCTACTATAACCGGTTCTTCGAATGAAATTCCTCCACTTCTAAAGGATTTAGAAATATGGGGTATGATTGTCATTTCCACATCGAATTCCCTATTTTCAAGCCTAGCAATCCTTTTTTCTTTCTTTTGAGCTTCCACTCTCCCTCTATCAGCCTTGGTCGGTCTATATCCAAGTCCAAACCTTTGCTCATTTTTGTCCCAGTCAATTAACTTTTTTATGCCTTGATGCTCACTCCCGAGTCCCTTACCTGGCTGGTATCCTCCTTTGATCATCAACCTTGCAACCATTTGAGATGCTTTTGATAGGTTTGGCGTTGGATAGGGTTTCCCATTAGCAACAAACGTGGTGTTCGCAATCTCAAATGATCAAAATGAGCACTCTAATGCTTCCTCTACCACCTCTTCCCCATTTATACAAATGAGTTTATGATCCATTATGAATTTCAGCTTCTGATGTAAGGAAGAAGGTACTGCCCCAGCAGAGTGAATCCATGGTCGACCCAAAAGGAAATTGTACGCTGGATTTATGTCCATCACTTGAAAAACAATATTGAATATGCACGGTCCAATTCAGATAGGTATCTAATACTTTTGCAACAATTACTTCTCTTCGGGTGCCGTCGAATGCTCTTACTATCATCATGCTCGGCCGCATATGTGTCGCGTCCACTGGGAGCTTTGCTAGTGTGGATCTTGGCATTACATTTAGAGATGAGCCGTTATCAATCAATACTTTTGCAACAATGTAATCCCTACATTTTATGGATATATGTAAAGCTCTAGTGTATCCAGTACCATCAGCCGGGATTTCATCATCTGTGAAAGTGATAAAATTCGGTGCGGTAATATTTCCCACAATTCCACTCAACTTATCCACCGTAATGTCATGACAGACATATGCTTGATTCAAAACCTTCAATAATGCTTGGCAATGTGGTTTAGAATTCAGAAAGAGTGACAGTAAGGATATGCGAGCAGGTAAGCGATTAAGTTGTTCAATCACCTTATACTCGCTTTGCTTGATGAGCTTCAAAAATTCGCATACTTCTTCTTCAAACACTGCTCTTTCTTTCTCCGTACCTCTTATTATATCTGGGTCTATCACTTGGCCGCCATGCATTTCTCCTTGGAATTCATGACCATTGTCGCCTTCTTTGGCCTTCCCTTTCCTTTGTCTTTCAAACACATCGCTTTTATCCGTCAAAACTTCTGGCGTGTAGCATCTGCCACTCCTCGTCATCCCACCCACTCTCAAAATATTAGTTATGGTGAGATCGAGGTCAGACGGATTTAGCTCTTGAGTTTTGTCGTTACTGCTTATAATAACCTCATATCCGTACATCCAGGGTACTGCTCTTGAATCTTTGTAAATGAACGCACCCGGTATTTGAATGGTGATAGGCGTCGAAGCATAAGACGTAGTGGTGCGAGTTGAGTTTTCCTCGTAATGTATTGTGAGAGGTTTTGGGATATAGGACGACATTTCAACATTAACTTCAGATGATTCTTTAGTTATCATGGGGACTAAAGAGTCATCTTCTTGGTATTCCCTTTCTCCTTTATGACTTATTGTAAGTATCTTTGCATCCAACAACTTTTGCATTTCCTTTTTAAAATCAGCATACTCCTCAATTGTATGCCCCGTCACCTTCTTATGAAACAAACAATCGAAGTCATGCATAGGCTTCCTAGAAACGCACTCATCCTCTGAGCGTGTCGGGTAGGTGTACCCTGCTCTAGAAAGAAGATGGAAAAGTGTTTCCATTGACGTGCTCACATCTTCCACGTCCCTCTTTCCATATGAAAAATATTCCTCAATTGCATTCACGACAAGATTCCCATGATTTGGTAGAGGGTTGAAATTGATATCTGCATTCTCATTTGCCTTTTTGAAATTCAACCATCCAGTCTTGATCAGTGCCTGTACTCTACCTTTTAATGTCGTGCAATTCTCAGTCGAATGTCCCACTGCCCCAGCATGATACTCACAGCGAGCAGTCGGATCATACCACCTTGGGTATGGTGGTTGTAGAGGTTCATAAGAAATTGGCACCAATTGATTATTCTGTATCAATTGAGGCAAGAGTTCTGTATATGACATGGGGATTGGATCATATTGGATAAAACGTTGATTATTTCTATTTCCCCTCAGAGGCTGATCAGCCTGACCAATATTTTGCTGGTGAGCCGGTGGTCTGAAACCGGGTCTTGGGTTATTTTGAAATGTTGATTGTTGAGAGTGACGATTGTACGGAATTTGCGAGGTATTAGCCACATATGATGTCGTAGACTTGGGTCCTTCCCCATACTTTGAAAATCCCGATCCCGGGTTCACAGCTTGTGATGGGTACCCTGAATTGATCATCTGCACATCCCCTTCTTTCCGCTTCAATGGAGGCCCTTTTTTTACTGACGATGTACCTGATATAATTTCCAAAATTCTTCCATTCTTTATCCCATACTCAATCCTTTCACCGATCACTATGATGTCAGAGAAGTTGTTTGAAGCGTTTCCAATCATTATGTCATAGAATGGAGGTCTCAAGGTGTTAATAAACATTCCAGCCATCTCCTTGTCTGACAATGGGGGGTGTACCTGAGCAGCTAACTCCCTCCACCTTTGTGCATATTCTTTAAAGCCTTCTGTAGGTTTTTTTTCCATCCTTTATAAGTCCAAACGATCAGGGGCTATGTCTATGTTGTACTTATATTGTCTTAAAAAAGCATCTGCTAGATCTTTCCACCTCCGAATATGTTGGTTATCCAATTGGATATACAAATGAGATGCGGCTCCCATCAGACTATCTTGAAAGAAATGAATCAGCAGCTTATCATCATTTGTACAAGCAGCCATTTTTATGCAGTACATAATAAGGTGACTTCTGGGGCACGTACTACCATCATATTTTTCAAACTCAGGTAGTTTGAATTTATGTGGGATGTTCACATCAGGGACCAAACATAATTGGGTGGCATCAATGGTACCGTATACATCAGAACCTTCAATAGCACGTAATCTCTCCTCCAGAAAGTCCAATTTATCTTTCGATCGTGGGTCATCACTTGGCTTGGTAATAGGCTTATGTATCTTTAGGTCATCAACATCGGTTATGATGATTGGCTCGTTAACAAGTTCACCTTGTGGAGTGAAAGTCTGGTTGTGACCACATGCCATCGCGGATGGGTTGTACCCAGTTTTTCCTGTCTGCATTGTTTCCTGGACATTTGGAAATGGATGATGCTGGATATTTATTGGTGGTGAAGCGTGCTGAAACTGGTCAACCTGATGACGTTGATATGTTGGAGTGAACCCAGGAGGGTAAAGTGGAGTATCGTTTGGCAGTTGATTTTGTGATGATTGAGCTCCTTGCGGATTTTCAAAACAAGCCTTTCCCTTACTTGCGGCCAAGAGTTCGAGGACTTTAGCCATTTGCTCTTTTAGCTCCCTAATCTCTTCCTTCATTTCCTCTCGTGATTGCTCTCTTTCCTGCTCGTCCATGACCCTAACTTGAGCTCGAGTTCGATAGGGATGTCGAAGTTGTCGGGCTATCTTTGAAAAATTTCTTTAAAATAAAAATAAAGCAATGAGATGTGGATTTTTGCTAATAAAAAGAAGAAATAATGAGAGTAAACTTATGCATGAGAAATGATACTGCACAAAGTGAAAGTTCTAAAGTAATCAATTTCATTCAATTAGTAGAGCCATCCACTATATTTGAGTATGTAGAAGTCAATTACATTACTTCATAACATGAGTTCATACAAAACGACCAAAATGACCCAAATCCCGGTTGACCTCTTCCAAAAATTTAGACAAGTTCTCCCCATTAGGATGGATGGGCAAGACATTTGTTTTCAAAAATGAAGCTTGTTCCGCCAAATTGCCCGCTCTCACAGCCATGCCTTTAAGCCATTTCACCGCCTGCCCAGATCGTTGTCGAATCGAGTTATACTCTTGTTGTAGCAACTGATAATCATATCTCAGTATATCAACATTAGCGTCATTGTTTCTTGCCAACCTTTCTGCCACGTTCTGATAAGCTCTAACTTGGTGCTCAAGGCTTGCGATGACTTTCAATAACTCTTCGGAATCATTTGTTGACTCAGTCTTTTTAAGTTTCTGATTCTCTAAATCAACTTGTAAATTATCAACGATTCGTCGTAAGGCGTCATATTGCTCTTCTAACTCGACGATGTACGCATTTTTCTTATCAACAGTTCCCTTCACCTCTTCTAGAATTTCTCGTACCAGTTTATTTTCCCTCTCTAACTTCACAATTTGATCCTCTTGTTCGTAGATTACCCCTCGCAAGTTCTTATTGTCTTCCGCCATCTTTCTAATTTTGTTGCCCAATTGGCGAGTGTCAGTTCCCAACTCTGAGTTTTTCCGCTTTAGATACGCCTGATCCTCAACCTTATTTCTTAACTCTTTGAGTCGTTCTTCAGCTTCGATTCTGTGCTTCTCAGACAAATTCGCCTCGACTGCTAGTCGTCTGTTTTCTTCCAAAAGGGCTAGAACTTTTTGACGCTCCTCATATAACTCATCTAGCTCCTCCTTTTTAGCAATCTTTTGATGAACTTCCAGTGATTTGGCTGATGGTACATCCTCAATTGGTAAGGCAATAATTATTTTGTTTCTACTCTCAAGCCATGCTTCATACTCCTTTGTGCAGTTCATGCGATTCTTTTCATTTCGCATCCTTCTTGTTATTTTCCAAGCTCCAATCAGCTGCTGTAGTTTTAGTTCAATTTCTTGAGAATCGTAACTAACCTCAATATCCTTCAATGCATGCGTGGTGGGGACAAACTGTCTCATGTATAATTGACGGAGTGCCATTAGCGGAGCATAACTAGTACAACCCCATGGTCCCGGGAGCGGAACCCATTGAAAATCACCACATCTGTAGATCATTGGTGTTAACGGCATCCAATGGGCTTTCCAAATAACATTCTCATCTTTCAACTTGGATAGGTATGAGAGCCAAGCCCCTTTTTTGGGAAACTGCGGATTCCATTTGGCCATTCCAAATTCTGCAATAGGCATCCTCGTCTTCACCCATGGACTTGAGAACTTAACTTGAGGACACTTGAAATCTAGCGGACATCTTAGATGGCTGAGAATCCAAATACACAAAAGAGTTGAGGAGCCGATGAACTTTCCTTTTCCAGACACTCGGATGTGATTCAAAGAACGGATAGTCTCAGCGAGAATTGAGATAACAGGGTTAACCCCATGTTCGACTTGAAGGAACATTTTTATCACTTTATCATCCATATAACCTTGGATCTTTGGAAATAACACGGCGCCATAAATACACAGAGCATAAAGAGTCATGCCTTTATCCTCCTTCAAGAAATTCTGGGTGAGATCTAGGAGGTAATCCAACGGCACACACTCATTTCCCCCTTTAATTTTCAAACTTTTCTCAATCTCAGAAGCATGGACAGTACCCAAGAGCTTAGACAAAGCTCTCTTCAACGTGAGCTTTTTGTCATAGTTATAAACTTTGTCGGCATTTTGCAACGGGACATTCAGTAGTGCTTGATATTCTTCAATTGTGGGAGTAAGATCAATTATTCTGAAGGTGAAACATCTATAATGAGGGTCCCAGAAATGTATTAAAGCTTCAAGGACGGGAACGTTGACTACAATGTACAATAGATAAGCTATGTGACCATATTTTCTGACAAACAAACTTTTCTGCTCTGATGAAAAATCCTCCCATATCTTCTTCAACCTCTCCAAGTCAATGCGTGAGAACTTTATCTTAGTGATTGATGGTAGAAGAACAACGTCTTCCTTTTTCAGACAATCTCCTTTATGTTTCTGCGATTCCTCTGACCATTGGGCTACCGTAACTTGATCTTCTATCACACTCGAAGTGGGAGTCATGGTCTCTAAAATATGAATGAATTGAATACTTCTTTACAATCCCATTACGCAGCATTATGCATGTATGCAAAACAGAAAGATGAAGTTAGAAGCAAAACAATGAAGAGAAGACATGTTTAAGTGACACAAGACATATATACATGCACAAAATTGATCATGATTTTAGCAGAAATCTAACGTTGGTCATGATGTGGGCTCTAAAAACATAATACATGTGTGGTTGGGATCTAAAAATCTCTTAATAGGCTCCCAGGTTGTCCACACTGTTATCTGAATAGAGTAACAGGGGCCTCCAAACGGTATCCCGAAAGGGTCGACCTGAGTGAGAACTTTCATGAGCCTGCACGGGAACCTCGATTCCACGAAGGCATTCCACTACTCATTCTCGCTAATCCTAAAGGGAAAGCCCTGGCATAGGGCTAGTGTGTATGTGTGAAAGTAAAAATTATGTAAAAAAATATATTTCGTAAAAAAAACTTATGTACGACTACAGTTACGGAAAAAAAATTAATAAATCATATAAAGGAAACAATAACCAATACAAAAGGATAACATAGGATGAAATTTTGGCTTGACTCTCTATTGATCTAAAGATGGTTAGACCAATTGTTAAGATCCCCAATGGAATCGCCAAGCTGTCGCAACGTGCGTGCGACGTAGAGTGGCGATTAAAAAATTTCATTTTTTTAGGAAAAAGAAATTTAGAGTCGCCACAAATCATTTTAGAGTGTGATTGGTCACCCAATTTTAAGATAAAAAATTTTTGGTCTACGAAAACTCAAAGTTGGTTCGGGAGTCGTTTGTGTGTGGGGAAGGTATTAGCACCCCATAACACCCATTGTAAAATGGTTACCAAATTTAATCAAATGCTATCCATTTTTTATTTTAAGGAAAAGGTTAAAGAGATTTATTTTTGAATGTCTCATTTGAGGAATTTTGTATCATAGAAATGAACAAAATAAATTACTTTTAATGGGTGGTTCAAAGACCATTAGAAAAAATTACTTTTGTTGTATTCTCATATCTTTTTAAATCAAAGCATTATTAGAGTTATTCTCGGTATCCCAAGAATAACTCATCACCTCAGTAGGTCGATAAATTTGGTATCCCAAAAATCTCAAAGTCCATCGTCGGCCTTTTTTGAGTGAAAATTAAATAATAGAAGTAACAAAATCTAAATCTAATTATTAAAATTATAATCCACACATACATGAACATTAATTATAATAATGCAAGAATCGCATTATAAGCATGACAATGAAAGAATGCTAAATAAATAAACATGTAAAGAAAATTAATGTTAATAATTACAACAAAATGGAAGTAAAAGAATAGAGATAAGTTATAGGATGTCAAATTATAGAAAACATAAAATGTTGAGATTATATAAAACATACAAAAAAATGCAAGAATAAAGTAAAAAGACTATATTATGTAATAAATGAAAGAAAA